>CM076578.1:1536667588-1536887131 GCA_034641835.2 Pinus albicaulis | reverse complement strand
CATTCATTGAATCATCAACTAATCAACCAACAACTTGATCTTTAATCAACATAATTAGCAGCATAATCAAAATTCAAGCAACCTAGATCTGTATGAATACATCATTGACAGATAGCAGTAAGACAACAAAACAGATCAGACAATTCATTCCAGATAATTCAACAAACCCTAGATTCCATATGCGCTTTTACCTCACTGAAACTGCGTACATATCCGCTTTCATAGAGACAAACCTAGGTATACATCTGCACATTTTTCAGAACTGAACTCATAATCCATATGCGCTTTTGGTGAAACCAACCCGCATATATATGCGCTTTCTCTGCCACTAACCTACGTATACATTTGAAAACATTGTAGGGCTGTGAAATTATTCAGAACATATAAATAGCTTAGATCTTACCCTTTACTTCAGCAAAGATTTGCTAGATCACAGATCTAAACATTCCATAAATAGATCTAGAAAATACATAGTCATTTTATATCTAGAGATCCCTCTTCATCATTTTCTTCATAGGTGCATTATTAATTCAGATCAATCAATAAACTGTTACCCATTCCATGCAGATATACTTTAGAGTGAAGTATTCATTAAAACCCAGACCTATGCAAAGTCTTGCACTATGATCTTCTTCTCCTTATATAGATTTATCCTTTGTCAATACCATGAGCCAAAACCACACAACTTTCGATGGTATTCTTGGATGGAATCTAATAAACCATACAGTGCTCAATACTGTGTGCCAAAACCATGGTCATTTCCCCTGGTTTTATAAATTTAGAGCACAAATAGGCATACGCTACTTGGAACATACTTTTCCGCGTACATACGCTACCTAGCCTTTACAAACCTGCGTATGCTTTGTGACATACCATTTTCATCATTTCTCTGGCCCTTACAAGAAATCCTTTCTCCATTACATCTGAACTTCCCTATAAATACATCAGATTTACATCATTAACAAATGGGACAAGTTAGTTTCCATCAATGACAACTTCATGAAGTAGGTTGCCATCAACTTTATCAAGTAGGTTGCCATCAAGGACAACACTCTGCATCATATTGCCAACATGTAGGAGCTATGACTATTCATTAGATTCCCAAAAGTAAAAACATTTTCCTGCAACACATAAAAACTTAGCTTTATTTTGGTTTATGGTGTTGGGAAGAAATACTATCACTTATTAGATCAAATGAAGAGGCATTTTCTGAAAACAAATATTAGTAATATTGTGAGATATATGAAATGCATGATGAAATATTTACTATCACATAGAATGGAGATGAAAATATAGAGGACTATCTTGAAATATTTTTGTATATATTTCAAAGGTCCAAGCATAAATTTCATGTGAGTACTATCATAACTCTTTTTTAAGGGGTATTTTTAATGACTCCAGGAGTAAAATAAAGTTTTTAGGACAAGGAGACATTTCCAAATTTTATTTTGACCAAATTTGTGACTTGTGCAGGATATTTTCACATAATCATCCATATTTCGTAAGGGAGTTAGAGAAAATTCTAGAAATAAAAAATTTGGGTCTACAAATGTTATGATTATCGGTTTCAAAAATAAAATGGATAATATGAAAACTAAAATCATGAGTATTTCTAGTAAGAAAATAGATTCTTTAAAATTTCAGCAGAAACTAGCAGAAGAACAATCTTCGCTATCTATTTATTATTGGAAATGTATAAAAATAATAATTTATGTGAATTTTATGCATATGTAAAGGTTTTTAATAACTATATGATATGTGTAGGTAAACATCCTATAGATGAATTCCCATCTATATCTAGGTTGAAAGTAGAATTTGAGGAGGAGCTTTCAGTACCTAAGCCAATGCATGCCATGGGAGATTGAAATCCATGGCCATAGGTAAGTATAGGTATGATTACTAATCTTGCACCATATTATCCTAATTTTAATAATTCATCACATTATTCTTTTCAAAATCTAAACTATCCTCATCCTTTCCAGCATGGATACCATCCAAAGTTTGGACAATCTTCACCTCCTTTGAAACAAGGATGAAGAGGACCACCACATTCTCATTCCTCTTATCTCATGCCTACCTAGAGATATACTACACACTATGAAAATAGCCATATGGCACAACCCACATTAAGAGCTGCTCTGCCTCAACAGACATCATATACCACCACCATTTCCATTGCCACCACCATTATGGCCACCTTAGTTTCCATCAAATCACGTGCCTAACCCAAATAATAAAGCGGTACAAATGATTCGTTATATTGGACCATACCCTTTCCCCAATTATCATACCATTCCAGTTGGGGTCAATGACCTCCAACTGAGATGAGGAAAGGTGATACACCCAAAAAAACAAAAATAAAATAGAAACAATTTGCAACAATAATTGAGCAAACTCCTAATATTTCAAACAATGATGTTACCACATAGCTTGTTCCCATACACTTAGATTCCTTTCCCTCTTATTCAAAGAAGCCTCCCTTTCTGTAAAGGTTCGTTTTGGAGAAAGTTAACCCCAGCCATGAGTTTGGCCTAGCTTTTTAAATGAGAAACCTTTGTATTAAGGTTCCCCTACTTCAGGCCTTAAAAGAGATTCATATATGTACCCAAATTTTCTAAGAACTCTGTCTTAAAATCCACAAAGGAAGAAATTTGAACCTCACACTATCCATTTTGGTGGAAGAGAGGCTAAGTTGATGACAAGATGTGATAAAGTTAAAAAATATATTGATCCTAGAAACCTGGTCATTTCTATTCAGATAGGTGACATCCTTGTTCCAAATGTGTTGATAGACCTTAGAGCGGATATTTATGTAGTGACTTTGAAAATTATGGAGAAAATTTGAATGACTCACATTCATCCTACCCCCACTGTGCTTGAACTTGTTGCTAGATATAAAATCAAGTCAGATGGTGTGTTAGATGATTTGATTATCCCAATTAAATCATGGGAGTGCCCCACAAATTTTATTGTTTTACAACCAAAGAATCCTATTGGGGGATACCCTTTGATTTTGGGATGAACATGGCTTGCTACGACCAATTATTATATAGCTTGTCACTCCAGTGACATGTGTATTTTCCATGGGGAGGCTAGAAAGGTCACCCTATATCGACTTTCTAGATCTATTTAGGAGCTTCGTGATACATTTTTGTTGGATTATGATAATAGTGATGGTGAGACTCAATATCTTTCCATGATAGATAATATTTATTAGTATAATGAGCATACCAAGGAGATTGTGATTAGAGACTTTCTTGGTAACTTGGACACTATGCATGATTTACGAATGCTTCATCAGAATTTTAGCCAAAGTTTCCAAGAAATTTGTGATCCACAATCCTCATCATCACTAGAGATTTTGGTAACCACCAGTGATATTCATGATCTGGACACTCCTCTTACTGAGGTAAGTCCAATAAAATAATTATACATTGGCACAGAACTGGAATCACCCCAACAAGAGCATATTGTGAGATTGCTTCGAGACCATATTGATTCCTTTGCATGGATTTATGAGGAAATGAATGGCATCCCTCCTTAAACCTGCACTCATCATATTTTTATTCAGGAGGGTGTATGACTTGTTTGAAAACCTTAAAGGTGAATGAACCCCACACTTCGATATATCATTAAAAAACTTCATAAAATATTGGATCTTGACTTCATATATCCTATATTTGATAGCCAATGGTCTCTCCATTGGTATTAGTCCCCGAAAAATATGGGAGGTGGCAATTTGCATCGATTATTGAGACTTCAATAAAACCACTCTTAAGGATTACCATCCTTTTCCCTTCATTGATCAGGTACTAGCCACACTTTCATGTAAAAAGTACTTCTCGTTTTTGGGTGATTTTAGTGGTTAAAATCAAACAGAAATTCCACCTGGTAATTAGGACAAGACTACCTTTACTTGTCCTTGGGGAATATTTTCTTACCGAGTGCTTCCCTTCAGACTTTGTAACGCTCTTGCTAATTTTCAAAGGGAACCTTGGCTATATTTTCTGACCTCAAGTGTGTCGAGATTTATATGGATTAGTTTTTATTCTTTGGTAATTAATTTAAGGAATCCCTCCAAAATTTAGAGAAAGTTCTTAGTTAGATGCCAAGAATCACGCCTTGCTTTAAGTGATAAGAAATGCAAATTCATGCAGAAAGAAGGGGTGTTCCTCAGCCATCTCATCTATGATAAGGGTATCTAGCCATATTTAAATAAAATAAATGTTATCATACACCTACTAGTACTAAAAACAAAAAGAGAAGTGATGATATTCTTCGGTCATGTGGTTATCACTGAAAATTAATTTAGGAATTTTCTAGGATAACTTCTTCTCTTTTTCAGTTGTTGGAATGATTTCTCTTGGACGAAATCTTTCCATCAATATTTTGAGGAATTGAATGAGAAGTTAGTAAAAGAACTAGTCCTGAGGGGGCCTAATTGGTCCCTTCCATTTCATATCTCCTCTGATGCCTCAGATACCGCTTTTGGTGCAACTTTGGGTCAGGAAGAAAATCACACATCCTATGTATTTTACTAGTAAGAATTTGTATCATGCTGAATTGAATTATACGATAATGGAAAATTAATTTTTAGCTATATTTTTTTTCCATAAATATATTAAGACATTGTGTTTTACTAGATATGGAGTTTTTTCATATTGATCATTCTATAATTATATATTTGATGAATAAACCATTAAATAGAAGTAGGATCACCATGTGGTTATTATTACTACAATAAGCTAATGTTGTAATCATTGATAATCCATGGAAATGTAAATTCGATGCTTATTTTTTATCTAGATTACATAATCCTGGCTAAAATATTCTTGTATATGATTCATTTCCTGATGAACACTTATTTCTAATCTCAACCAACTTGCCATGGTTTCTATACATAAAAATTACCTTTTGATATGAAGAACACCACCTCACTTCTATGCAATATATAAGTAAAAGATTATTAAAAATAATTCTTCATATTCATGGATCCAAGGTGAACAATTTTATGCATGCTCTGATTTGATTATTCACATGTGTGTGAGAGAGTAATATGTGTTCGAAATTCTGAGAACAACCCATGATGAGCATTGTGGGGGCTACTTTGTTGACAAAAGGAAAACTTATAAAGTACTTAGAGAAGGCTACTTTTTGTCATCCCTTTTAAGGACACCAAAAGGTATGTTAGAAAATGTGGAGTTGTCATAGAATGGGTCACTAGGTAGAAATAGATGAGATGCATTTGTGTCAATAGGTGATTATTGAGCCCTTTGAAAAATGGGAAATTGATTTTGTAGGGAATGTTTCACCGACATCCTTCAATAAAAGGTATATTATAGTTTTCACTAATTTTGTTACTAAATGTGTAGAGGAAAACTATTTTACATGCTACTGAAAATTTTGTGATTAATTTTCAATTTGAAGATTTTTTTTGAGATTCAGTATGCTGTAATATTCCTAAATTAGCTTGTAGTTAATTGGAATATTAAAGTTTTGTTTTGTCACTTAGATAGGTGAATAAATGGGTAGGGAGACCCATAAATATCTTTATGAAGAATAAAACCACTTCTAATGTGAAAATGGATCATCTTCCTAGCTCAATAAAGCACCCTAAGGTGTGAACAAGGGCTAAAACATGTGGTTGGGTCAACTTTGACCAAAACAACAACATTGTCATGGAGGAGTGGGAATTAATGGAGGGACAATGCAGTTTTATATGGAGACGCACTGCATGGAAGTAGTGTCATTAATGGATGGGGCTTAGGGTTTGGAAGCTCATATCTTATAAAAGGAAGAGGATGGAAGCCCTATTATTGATCTTGGTGTATTTTATATTTTGATATATGGTTTGTTTAGACATATAGCTTTCTTCAGCTGTTTAGCTAAGATTGCATGTGATGTTTAGCACTGGGTGTTCCTGATCGAGGATCCCACCTCTTCCATTAAGGAGCTCTTAGAGGAGTTTGCATTACACTTCCACATTTAGGAATTTTGGCCAAGCTTCAGTCTCATGTACAATGCAGTTCTGTTTAGAGTTGCATTGTGTTGCAGGGGTGTAGTAGTGGAGGAAAGAAATCTCCAATTTCTGATCTAGTTTTCCATGGGAGGGATCATCCTTTCATCCAGAGGCTTGTGAGGAAGACTTCAGGGCTTCAATACATATTTTTGCACTAGGCCAAGTAGCAATCATCATCTACAGTGCAGTTTCTTGTAAGGACTGTGTTATTTTGGAGAGCAATTGCACCAGTGGGTTTATTGCCCTATTTGGAGTGTTCGGGTGTCTTGTGTGGGGATCAAACCATCATATAGGAGATATTTTGGAGGAGGATTAGCCATATTTTATATCAGACCAGTCATCTCCCATCATTGATTTATTCGTAGAGATTTTTTAGCCCTAGGGCCACTGCTATATTATGTATATTGTGTATTTCTGGAAACCTTTTCTAGGTTGTCCTGGAATTATGTTTTCGAGCATAGAGCTCTGTCCATAGCATTTTTGGATCATTTTATTAGCATAAATTATTTTTATATCTTCCATTTTTTATTCTCTCTTAGACAATGCAATTTTCTTTATTCCTCTACTTCATGTATTAACAACATTTTAGATATAGGTGTATGCTTTCATGGAGGGCTTGTTTGCCCAAATTGAGTGATATTTTCCTCAAGATCTTGTACATATTTTTTCTGTTATATTCATAATGGAATGTACCTACTATTTTCTCACGCTTTGATCTATTATATTTATGCATATTTCCAGTTATATGCACTTTATTCATTCTTTTCCCATTTTCGAATACTATAGTGGTATCAGAGCATAATCTTGGCTCGTTCTATGTACTTCAACCATTATGTCATATAAGGAGGCTTCTACTAGGAAGGAGAAGGTATGCAAAAGAGATGAAGGAAAATCCTCATTTTCAGGAGGAAAGGAGTTCTCAAAACATCTTCCTCAAACTATGCAGTGCATTAGCAAAGACATCAAAGAGATGATAATGGAGAGATGTAGAGATTCTCCAAGAGGGCTTGTACATGAGGGAAGCTCCAGATTTTCACATTATGGGTGTGAGAATTTAGCTACACCATCATATCTACAACGTGGTACCATTCCTAGGGTCATAGGAAGAGATATGGAGGAAGGAGATGTACCAAAGGATAAGACTCTTGGTGACTATCTTCAAGAGTATGGATCTCAAACTCAGAGATTTAGAGATCATCTAAACTTCCAAGGTTTTTGCAAGATCAAGGAGGATAGAAGACCTAGAAACCATGATAGAAGCACAATGTGCAAATAGCATGATGTGGGTATATTCTTTCTATCTACTTTTGATGGATCACCTAAATGTTCATCTAGGCTTGGGTGGAGGAGCTAGACACCTATTTGCAACAACACCAAGTTTCAGAAGATGAAGCCATTAGAGTAGTAATGCTGCACCTTGAAGTTAAGGCTTATGCCTGGTGGTTTTATGAATCTTCTTCATTAAAAGATGCAAATACATCTACTTACGCAAGGTTCACTAGGAGGTTAGTAAAAATATTTGATGAAAAACATTCTAAAACTTCCTTGGTTGAGCTAACGAAGCATAAACAAATAAAACGTTTGCATGAGTTGGAAGGATCTATAAATCCAACTCCATTTCAGAAAACTATTGAGGGGGTTAAAAACTTGCAGAATACCATGCTAGATGCAAGATCCCCACTTTAGAAAAATCTCTCTTCTCAAAGGGAATACATGGAGGAACTAAACAAATAACCTCTTAATGATGATGAGATAACCTCCATTCATGATGAAGGGGAAGAGGAGATGAGAGGTAATAGTGTTGTCACAGTAGAAGCAGATCTAGTACCTCATGAAGAGGATGATGTAGAAATTTATCCAAAGAGTGGAATTCTTGTACCCTTGCAAGGAGTTCCAAAGAATCTAACATATGGAGATCAGTGCACAATCCATGAGAAACATGTGCCATCTTTGATAGATTGTCAGATCTGGGAGATGAAAGAAGAAGATAGGGAGGAGGACCAACATAATGTGATGAGGAGCACACACCCCTATCTATTTGAAAGGGTTGATGCATAGAAGAGGCAGGAGGATTTGCACAGTGAGGAAAAGGAAAAATTAGTCCACTGACATATATAGCCTGCCGTAGGCCTTGATGTTTCATTACATGGAGGCATTCCACCAAGGAGACCCCTGATTGGGAGATGAATAAATATTTCTCTCAACATGGTGCACTATTGATACATTTGGCTAAGGAGGGAACCTTGGGAAGAGCTAGCACAATGCAAAGAACGTTTGATGGTTTCAAAGGACGGGTGAGAAATTTTCTGATATGGACATTGCTATCTCCCACTCACCTATTTGCGCTGAAATATGATGATTCAACAATCTATGATAACATGATCATGGTGTCAAAGGGCCACTCCATAGCCTTGGAGCAGCAAGTGAAACTTCCACACATGAAGAATATTTATGGATATGACAAGAGGTTATTGGCACTCTTGTATGCATTGGCCAATCTATGGAAGTTCTGGAGGGGAGATACCTTCCAAGAGGATGTTGACCTCCATGTACTTCAAACTTGTCTTTGGAAAGATCAACTACAAGGGAGGCAGCAAAGGTGGGGTTACAATACTCCAACATGTGACTTTGGCATTGATCATGTCAAAGAGGAGAATCATGATGAGACAAGTGCTTCAATTCAGATTTCTACAACGCTGTCATTGTTGGGAAGCCTAGATCCATATTAGGAGTCCTAACTATTGGTGGAATATTCCAAGAACCTCTTCACATGTAAGGTTCTTGATGGGAAAGTGGTAGATGGGAGGTATAGAGTGGTTGATGGAGTCATTTATTTCCATGATTAGATTTACTTGACTAGAGACTCCAAGCTCAAGGAGGGGATTCTACATGGAACATATGAGGCACTCTTTTCAGAGAATGAGGATTCCATTGAGTCCTATCACACCATCATGGAGGGATTCTATTGGGAGGATCTGTAATATTCCTAAATTAGCATGCAGCTAATAGGAATATTGATTTTTATTTTTACCATGCAAGCCATTCATCAACTTCACAAAACCAATTTCTTCTCCAAGCTCATAAAAACCATGTATTTCTCTCTAAGTTCATAAAATGCCAACATTTACAATGAAGCCCTCATGCTCTATTTATCTTAGCAAGAGAGGGAAAAAACCCTAAATGAGGTAGGAAAATGTCAAATTCACCCATAAATGTCATTTATGGCCAAAATACCATGTAAGGCCCAAGGCACATAATATCCTAAGAAATAAATGCCAAAATAACTTCGTGCACCTAATTCTAGAGTGTTTTGCCTCAAAAAACTCGAAAATATAATTTTGCAATAAATGAGTTTCTTTTGTTGACTTTTGGTCCAAAACACACTACACAACCCATTTGCACAGCACCACTTTCAGCAGAAAACATGGTCTTTTGTGACCAAGTTTTGGACCCTTCCTGATGTCGGATTTGGCTCTGTGATGGCTCGTTGGAAAGCCTAATGAGTCTAATTTCCAAAAATTCTTGTAGTTTCTAGATATAGCTCCCATAGCCTAGGAAAAAAATTCAAAAATACTAAGACTATCATTTGCACATCGCCAGACCCAAAACAGTGGCAGAAAGGTGAAAAATGTGAGGTTTTTTGACTTCTTGAGGGGTCAAACCTACTCCAAATCATCTAAAATTTGGTGACCATGATGTGTAGGTTGAGAGAAATCCAAAAATTTCAATTTATCCTCTTTGGGATGCTCCATGTGTGTGCATAGCGCCAGTGGTGTTGCGTTAATGAGGCTAAAAAATCTCAAAAAACAAAATTTGCTCCAAATCCTCTCAAATTTGGTGGAGAAATTCTTTAAGTGGTCTTGGAAAACTGCTAAGAAGCTTCAGACAAAACTCCAATGCTTTCATGATCCTTTTCCTCCTTTAGGTTTTGGGCCTCATGGATGGCTTCCTTTAGTTTGGCACAAACAAGCTTATGTTTCTTGGAATAATACTTCATCATTTTCTTTGCAGCTCTAAGCCTTCATTTGCCTTCTTTAGTTTTACCTCTAGGTGTATGTTTTCCCTCTCAATCCATGACTCCTGATCATGTTCAATTTCCATAGCAAGGAGTTCAATGAGGGAAAGTTTCTTCGCTAGGGTTGATTCCTCTTCTTTCTATTTTGCCAATTCTTTCCTTAACCACATGGCTTTTGGCCTCTTCCTAGGTTGTTCCTCTTCACCTTCACTTTCTTCATATGGGCCCATGTATTCTTCTAGTTTGAATTGTGCTCTTTGGGCTTCTCTCCAGGATTTGAGTGCTCTAGGCTCATAGATGGCTTTTTGGGCACTCATTTTCTTGTTTTGCACTTGATAGAAGTGAATGGCATCCTTTTCACTCTCCAATTCAACTTATAGGTCTTCTATTTGTGCATTCTTGTTTTGGAGGAGGGAGTTTAAAATTCTTGTTTCATTTTATTCATCATTGTCTATATGGATAAGTTCAAACTCCCTTTCTACTTTAGGATCCTCCTCCTCCACCTTTACCAGCTGCTTACCCTTTTCCATATTTTCCTTGCCCTTGCCAAACCTTGGAGTTGATGCAGATGGAAATACCCCTCGTCTTTTGGAGGCAGAAAAAACTTTCCTTGGCCCTCTGTGGTATGTGCATGTGAGAAGAGTGATGGTGGTTTTGGAATTGTTTTCATCAAGGCTATGACCCTTGGAATTGTCATCATATCCTTCACTTTCACTATGATCTTTATCAGCTATCTCATGATCTATTTGATCACTCATCCTATACCTTCAACACCATCATCATCATTACCCTCCTTGCTGCCTTCAGTGCTATCACCTTGGTATTTTATTTGATCATCAGCCTCTGCACTTACTTCACTTTGGCCTTGTTCATCACTAGGGTCCTTTTCTTCATCATCTTCTACACTGCTATCATTCTCATTGTCACTAAGAGGCTGATTAGTGTCATGACTGTCATGAAAGTTGTCATGACTGTCATGAATTTCTCCCTTGCTGTCCTTTTCCTAAATGACTATCCTATCAGTGGCATTTCCTTTGTCACTATCCTCTTCATAAAACTTTGTTTCTCCCACATCATCTTCCTCCATATTGTCACTCTTTTCACCATGACTTTGCACATTGTCTCCGTGACCAAGAATATTATCTCTTTGATTGTTAAATTCCTCATATTTTTCATCAATGTCTTCTTGGTCATCACTTTGTTCATTTGCATCATCACTTTGTTCATTTTGGGTTGAATCATTGGTATCATTATCATCACTGCCTCCTAGCTCTTCTTCATCATTCTCTGTCTCTACCTCACTGATTTCCTCTTCTTGACTATCGGCATTATATTCATCATGGCCATTCTCACTGCATTGTTTTTCATCATTATTTCCTCCATCAGTTTCCATGTCTTCTACCTCTTGATCTTTCTCATTAATTTTTTCCTTTACCTCATTGTTTTCATCACCTTCACCTTGATATTCATGTGATTCTTCATTTCCACTTCCTACTTCACCTGTTGCACCAAGAGAAGGAGAGGAAGGGAGGTTTGCCTGTGGTAAGGGTACTTGTGCAGATGAGGAAGGTAGATTTGGTTTATGAGGAGGCTGTGGGTTTTTAAAGTCCTAATGGGTTATGAAAAAATCCCAAGGTATACCTTGCTGCTCCAACTGATGTAATACCACCATTTTTGTCAGGGAATGGTGGAATAAGCTATGCATTTTTTGTGTGGGATTCCTCCTCTAGACAACAGAAGACATTTTCTCAATGCTCCTATAGAGATAGTAAGGCAAGTTTAGTACCTTAACCTCTATGAAATGCATGAGGAGTCTGACATGATAGGTATAGAGCCTGTAGTACCTCCCTTCACAAGTGAAGTACTTCATGATAACCAACATCAAGGAGGCATATCTGTGCTTGAGGTGTGAGAAAGGGAAAATTGTTTTGCTGCCTCCTCTATACATTGTTTTGATGAATGGTTCAAAGAAATATTTGTCTAATTTTCCCTTCTTAAACCATTTCTCACCCACCGAAGTGATACCTATGGCTTCAAAGATGGCGCCTGCTAAAATCTTAAAATTCACTCCTGCAAGGTTTGAGTGCTTGTTATGTAGGTTGAGAATGAGGAGCCTTGTGAGCTCAGGGCAGCTCTTCACCTGTTTGGCATTCTCAAAAAATTGAAAGCATATTGTATTTTTAAAGAATGACAAGATCCTAGGAGAGGAGTTGATGGCCACAGTGCTCTGAGGCTCCAATCTATTGACTTTTCCTCCCTTATGCTTTGGCCTTAAAGGCCTTTGACTACTTTCGCTACCACTGATATTCCTTGCCATTTCTCCCTTTGGTGCAGGTGAAGCAGTGCTTCTTTGAAAAATCCTAGAGGGCATCTTGGATATCCTTTGAATTCCATCTGCTTGTTTATGAAGGAGGACTTATCATCTTCACTTGACTTGTTCTATCCATATTTCCAAACGCTTAGGTTTTGGGGCTATTAGAGAAAGATAAGTAGTGTTGTCTTCTAAGTTCTCTATAACCTTTCAAAATTCATTTATTATTTCTGAAAATCTTCAATGTGTACTTGGTGGAGTTGAGGTGACTTCTGTCCTCATGGTTCTTGTACTGGATTCTTGCTCTGGCAGCACTGTTTTGTCAATCAATCATAAAAACCCTGATTCTCTTTACACACAGGCCTGATGCCTTTCTCTTTGTTGTGGATGTCTTCTTGTGATGATTTCACCCTATTACCTTACCTCTCTTTAGGCTGACAACCATCTTGATCATTTTTGCAGAAATGTGAACAAGGGAAGCTATCCCCTACAAAATTTGTGCTTTGGCCAAGGAGGCCTTCCTTGAAGGGTTTTTTATTATTTTTGGACCATGTTACTTTTCCCTCTTATTCTTTGAATGTAGTCTCTTTACACAAGAAAAATAGAGCTTTTTAGGATACCAAATCAAACCTATGACCTACGAAACCCTAGGTGACCTAGTGGAAATTATTTTTGGACTTAGCCTTTTCTTGAAAACTTGATTTGGGATCCTTACGTGTAAAAGAAACTTTTGTATAAAATGATGTATTGAAGATCCAAAACCCAATATACTTGACTTATCTAAAGAGCCTACAGAGACAGTTTTGAGACCATCAATGCTTGAGGCATTTCTGGAGATGTAAGAGAGATGGCTGCTTGGTGGCCCTAGGTAGTAGTAGAGGGGTTTAGGCTAAAACAAAAATAGAGGATTGAGCCCAAAGGTGACACAAAAAAAGACAAAATGAGTGACATGAGCCCATGATGGGTCTTCTGGGATGGGTGAGCTGATATTGACATGATGGGATGATGAAATAGTGAAAAATATTATCTTAAGGATGAGGAAGGTAGTGAGATTTCTAGAACTCACAATGTTTATGAACTTTGTTTCTAGAAATCTAGGGTAAGTATTTAGTCATATACAAAGGCAAAAATTACTGATGACTAAAAACACTACTCCCATGCAAAGAGTCTCCATCTAAAACTACGATGTCCCTCATTGAATGCCACTACTCCATGATAGCATGTTGATTTGGTCAAAGTTAACCCAATCAAGGTATTCCAGCCTCGTTTCACACAAAAGGATGCTCAATTAAGCTGCCAAGATGTCCTCCTTTCACATTGGCATTGATTTTATTCTTATTTAAGGAGATTTTTGGATCTCCATATCCTCTTATTCATCAAACAAGAAAGCGAAAACAAAAACTAATATTTCAACTATCTCATGGCTAATTGGGAATATTACAGTCCTCCCCTCCCAAATTTTTCTTGTCCTCAAGAAACTGACAAGGTGAGTGTTGCAACTCTTCTCCTCCATCATTGGTGACACCTTCATGTGATAAGCTTCCCTCATAAGCTAAGTGTCTCACAATCCATCCCTCCATGAATGCTCCTCCCAAGTTCTCATGAGATGCAAATGATTCATCCCAGAAGGAAGCAATAGATCCAATGAAACAATCATGGTCTGCCCAAGGCTCTCACTGAAACATGTAGCATAATGAACATGGATAATCTATCTCCCAAAGGGCACTTCCGATCCTCCCATCCTTTCTCCAATCATTCCCTTAAAAAGAATAAGTACATAATTAATGTATGGGATCAAAACCAAGTACATACAAACAACAATATGTAATATTTCCAACTAGCCCAAGCTAATGGGAATATAACAATTTTGCTTCATTTTTTTGTTGCATGAATAAATGTGTAAAGGAGTGCTACACCATTTTTTGGTCATCTAACCTATTATCATTAGATGTACCCAAGTACACCATGTAAGACAAATTTTACCCTAAGTAAAATTGCTTTCACTATGTGAAATAACTTAGTAAAACACCTTTATTAAGTTGTTTATGGTCTAAACAGGAAAACCCAAAAGGAAATAATAAGAAAATCTATATTTGATTATATTTACTCAAGGAATAATTAGTTAAACATCAATTTAATTATTATTACTGGTCATATTTAACCCAAAACAAGGAAATCAATTAAATAAATCCTTATTTATTTGACTATTTCCAAGGAATAAGTTATTTAATCCTTATTTAAATAATATTCCTAGTTAAATTTGACTAAATAATTTATAAATAATTAAATAAATAATTATTTATTTAATTATATTTCCACCATTTCCTTAAAATAATAAATAAATCATTTATTTATTTATTATTTATAAATAAATGATTTGACCCAAGTCAAAAATCCTTTTCCCTCCAACACATATAAATCAATGCCACATGTGAACAAGGCTAAATCTGGGCTAACTAAATAAACACCCTTATGTGTGAAAGGGATTGAATCATTTGACTGAGTCAACCATGACCAAATCATAAACATTATCTAGAAGAAGTGATCCTCATTGATGCACAACATAGTCTTAGTTGGTGGTGGCACATGTCAAGGAAGCTAAATCATTGAGATGGTTTAGGGTTTTGCAAGATCTCAATCTTATAAATGGAAGAGGAGGATAGCATGAGGGTGTTGTTGATGATTATCAGATTCTAAGGAATTTATCTATTTAGACATTACCTATCCTCTTGGCTGTTTAGCATAGAATAATGTTGTTTAGCACTGGGTGTTCCTGATCGAGAATAAAACCTCCTTCATTGAGTAACTCTTGGATGAGTCTTGCATTTATTGTCCACTATCAGGCATTTGGCCAATCTCTTCTTCTAACTACAACGCAGATCCTGTTGAGGGTTTGGTTTTCTTTGTAAGCTGCAGCAAGTGGAGGCTAGATCTACTCAAATCTAGGCCATTGTATTGCCTCTTTCCAGTGGGTAAGTCTTATGTCCCCTTGGCAAGAGAGTATTGGATGATTGGAGCATTGATTTCAGATCTTGGCTTGCGGCCACATATGTTCTAGATCCTACAGCGTAGTTTTCATTCCAGTATTGAATTATTTGCAAGTGTATAGTTGCAGGGTGTTTTGGCACACTTTTGGAGGAGAGATATCTAGTGTTGGGGTTCTGCCCTTCACTGTGGTGATCCATGGATTTCAGATCTATTCCATGTCACATTTAGATATGATCTGAATACTGTTTTATTTACTTCAGAATTTCTGAATCATTCTCCAGATCTGCTCCATAAGATCTCATATCTACTCCATGTACTCCATTTTTTTCTGAAAACCCTAAGGGGCATTTCTAGGGGAGCCTATATAGTGTACAGATCTTATATAGATCTAAATTTTTGTACAAATATCTTCTCTAGATCTAAAGTGTAATCTACTACTGTTTCAGCCAATAAAAATAACATTGTCAAGCTTGTTCAGTCAAATATATGGTTGCAACACCTCACTTTTTAGGGTTTTATTCATGTAAAGTCTTCTATTTTCTATTCTATAACTCATGGGATTCAATATAACTCTGATTTTTTGTTTTAAATGTACATATTGAGTCACCATATTGGCCTCCTACTCTTACTTTGTTGAACTGCATTATTTTTTAGCATTATTGTTTAGTATTGCTGCATGATGCCCTTTTGGGGATATTACAGTGGTATCAGAGGAATCATCTTGGCATAGCCTGTAAGAAGCCAATATGTCTTCAGAAGAAGAAGAGCCTCTTACTAATAGAGAAAAGAGGTATCTAGAAAGGAGACAGAAGAAAATTGACTACACAAAAGACAAAGAAAACAAGGGTGAAACCCTTTTTTCTGGAAGGATGAAAGGAGAAGAGTTCTCTAAAACTATTTCACAAGCTATGCATGATATGAAAGGAGAAATCCAGGGAATAAGGAGGGAAATATATGTAGATCCCTCAAGAATATTTTCACAAAAAGGAAGCCCCAGTATTTCATACTATGTGTGTGATCATTCAGTCACACAATCTGATCTACAATGATGTAGCATGCCTACTTTTTTGACAAAGGAAGAAGCAGAAGGAGGAACACCAAAGGATGAAACTCTTGGTGATTATCTCTAAGAATATGAGTCTCAGTCAAATAGATTCAAGGAGAATCTAAGTTTCCCAAAGTTCTATCAACTTAAAGAAGAAAGAAGATCCAACAACTACAATAGAAGAATAGGGTGCATGCAGCACACTTTGGGTAGATTCTCTCTACCTACTTTTGATGGATCACCTGAGAGCTCAGCCAAGTCTTGGGTAAGGAAGCTAGACACATATTTCCATCTACATCAAGTTTCAAAAGAATAAGCCATGAGAGTAGCAGTGTTGCATCTTCAAGGTAAGGCTTATGCTTGGTGGTTATTTGAGTCTTCTTCCTTGAAAAGTGTAAATATATCTTCTTATGAAAAGTTCACTAGGAGGTTAGTGAAAAGATTTGATTTAAGACATTCTTAAACTTGTTTAGGAGATCAAATCAAGCCCAATAAATATGAATCTTTGCATGAGTTGGAAGAATCCATAAAGCCAACTCCATTTTTGAACATTGTTGAGGGGGTTGAAGATTTGTTGCATGATTTTCCAAAGGAAAAATCCCCACTACAGCAAGAAATATATTTTGAAGGAGAATACATGAGGTTCCTTCTTCAATAAGAGTTCAAGGAAAAGGGTCTCTTAATGATGAGGCATTCTCCATTGATGAGGATAAGGGGGCGAAAGAGCAGAGAAGATCCTCTAGTGTTGTGACAATAGGAGGAGATCCACTTTTATTGGTAGGTGGAGATGAAGCAATTGATTCCACTAGGAGGGCTCTTGTATCATTGCAAGAAGGACCCAAGGATATTACACATGAAGAGCATGAGCAACATGTGTCTATGATGATAGACAATGAGGCAGAACAAAGGAGGGATCACAATGCCGACATATCAGGAGATGACCCACTATTGCATGGAAGATAGAATGGAGAAAATGCTCCAAGTAGAAGCACTCTTGCATATTTAAGAGTGATACCACATTATCATGAGACTTCCACACAAAAAATAGAGGAATTTTCACATTGGAAGAAGGGACATGAGGATCCCATCTATTATGCATATGAGGATGGTCCATGAGACATCACTATCTAGTGGAAAACCACCTGGGAGGCCACCTGATTTAGATTTTGTGGGGAATACCTCACAACACAATGCTCCAATCTTAGATCCAGGAGGGATTGGAGCACTAGAAGACAAAGCTACAATGCTGGGAGACTTGGGTAAGCTCAAGAAGTAGGGAGATCTTATTCCCTTATCATCATCACCCACTCTCATTTATGGATCTGCAATGTGGGAGGAGAATAATTGAAGGAATTTCTTTCCAATACACATCTTTGGCATAGGATATGTCAAGGAGGAGATCAAAAACATGAAAGACACTTCTGTTGATATATCATCAGTGCTGTCATTCTTGAGAAGTTTAGATCTATATTGAAAATCCCAATTGTTGGTGGATTATTCCAAAGATCTTCACACTTGTATGATACTTGATGACCAGTTTCATGAAGAGGGCTATCTACTCGATGAAGGATTCATCTATCATCATGGTAGGATCTTCCTGTCTAGAGCTTCTAAGCTCAAGTATAAGTTACTACAAGGAGAATACAAAGAGTTTTGTTTCAACCATATGTATTCCATGAGTATCTACAACATCATCATGAGGAGCTTTGATTGGGAGGGCTTGAAAGAAGAACTACATCAGAATTTTCAAGAATGCATGAACTACGTGGATTTGGGGCAGCAACATGACTCCATGAAGGGGTTATTTCAGCCATCTCTTCCTTCTTTTGAGAGAAGGGAAATATCCATGCGCAACTCCATGTGTATGAGGAGCATTGTTGGTGAAGAATATGATTATGTAGAGCATGTTTTATTTTCTGATTGTACATATTATTTCACCATGTTTATGCAAGCCATAACTCCAAGGAGGAGTGATGTATCATGTAAATCTCATGGCAAACGTTGGGCCACTAAAATTTTTGAATCTGGTCTCTCCCTTGAAATGCAAAGTGATATTTTTCATCATGATGGGTGCTTCCCAAAGGTACCAAACATATCTCACACTTTCAACCATAGTGAGATGACATGTGCAGCAAGTAAGTGGTGGGGAAACCACTTACCATACCTTGATCTGATGCAGGCAGGAGATGCACTGAGCTGGTATCATATGTGGGACTATGACCCACCTCCTCATGCTCAAATTTATGTTTGTGTATATGTAGTTTTTCTTCGATACATTGATAACATACTTGTACTTTTTATGGGATTGTATGGATGGAGGATGGGAAGCTTGTATGTACCACATGGGATGGAGACTCTCTATGTGCCTTATGCTACATGTTTCAGGGAGAGTATTGGTTCAACCATGTTTGTTTCATTTGAATTCTTGACTCCTTGTGGGATGGACAATGTACATCTTATAATGAATTTGGAGGAACAATTCATGGAGGGTTGGATTGGTGAACACTTAGCTTATGAAGAAACCTTAACTCATGATGGTGTCACCAATGGAGGAGGAGAAGTGTTGCAACACTCACCTTATCAGTTGCTTGAGGAAAAGCAACATTTTGGAGGGGAGGATTGTAATATTCCCAATTAGCCCAAGCTAATGGGAATATAAAAAAATTTCTTCATTTTTCTATTGCATGAATAAATGTGTAAAGGAGGACAAAAAATACTACGAAAACAATGAATAAATCAATGGCACATGTGAAAAAGGCTAAATCTAGGCTAACTAAATAAACACCCTTATGTGTGAAAGGGATTGAATCATTTGACTGAGTCAACCATGACCAAATCAACATCTTTGTCTAGAAGAAGTGATCCTCATTTATGCACAACACAGTCTTAGTTGGAGGTGGCACATGTGAAAGAAGCTAAATCATTGAGATGGTTTAGGGTTTTGCAAGATCTCAATCTTATAAATGGAAGAGGAGGACAAAATGAGGGGGTTTCTAATGATTATCAGACTCTGAGGAATTTTTCTATTTATACATTTCTTATTCTATTGGTTGTTTAGCAAAGAATAGTGTTGTTTAGCACTGGGTGTTCCTGATCGAGAATCCCACCTCCTTCCTTGAGTAGCTCTTAGAGGAGTCTTGCATTTCTTTTCCACTATCAGGCATTTGGCCAAGATCTTCTTCCAACTACAACGCAGATCCTTTTAGGTATTTGGTTGTCTTTGTAAGCTGCAGCAAGTGGAGGCTAGATCTACTCATATCTAGGCCATTCTAGTGCCTCTTTCCAGTGGGTAAGTCTTCTAACCCCTTGGCAAGAGAGTATTTGATGATTGGAGCACTGATTTCAAATCTTGGCTTAAGGCCACATATGTTCTATAGCCTATAGTGCATTTTTCATTCCAATACTATGTTATTTTCAAGTGTGCAATTGCAGGGTGTTTTAGCACACTTTTGAAGGAGAGATATCTAGTGTTGGGGTTCTTCCCTTCACTCTGGTGATCCATGGATTTCAAACCTATTCCATGTCATATTCATATCTGATCTGAATATTGTTGTATTTTCTTCATAAATTCTAAATCATTCTACAGATTTGTTGCATAAGATCTCAGATCTACTCTATCTACTCCACCTTTTGCTGAAAACCCTAAGAGGCATTTGTAGAGGAGCCTATCTAGTGTATAGATATGATATAGATCTAAATTTTTGTACAAATATCTACTCTAGATCTAAAGTGTAATCTACTGTTGTTTCAGCCAATAAAAATAACTCTATCAAGCCTTTTCAGTCAAATATATGGTTGCAACACCTCACTTTTGAGGGTTTTCTTCATGTAAAGTCTTCTATTTTCTGTTCTATAACTCTTGGGCTTCAATATAACTCTAATTTTCTGTTTTAAATGTACATATTGAGCCACCATATTGGCCTCCTA
Organism: Pinus albicaulis; assembly: GCA_034641835.2. Lineage (NCBI taxonomy): Eukaryota > Viridiplantae > Streptophyta > Pinopsida > Pinales > Pinaceae > Pinus > Pinus albicaulis. Next base: position 1,536,866,826 of record CM076578.1, on the reverse strand, counting down.
CTCTTACTTTACTGAAATACATTATTTCTGAGCAATACTGTTTAGTATTGCTGCATGATTCCCGTTTCAGGATATTACACAATATGCATAAATGGAGGTGGATCATAGTCCCACATGTGGAACCGATGTAGTATATATCCTGATTGCACCAGATAATGATATGGTAAGTGGTTTACCCACCACTTACTTGCTTCCATAGTTTTCTCACAAGTTTTAAAAATGTGAGAAATGTTTGGTGCCTTTGGAGTGCACCCAGGGTGGTAAATCATCTCCAAGGGAGTGGCCATGTTCAACAATTTTTATGGCCAAAAGTTGGCCATGAAGTTTGTAAGGAAGAATGCTCCTTCTTGGAGCAATGACCTGCATATACATGGTAAAGGAATGAAAATAACCATGAAGTAAAATGTCATGCACATAGTCATGTTCCTTACCATACTTTCTGCTCATACAAATGGAGTGGTCCATAGATAGATCCCCTCTCATTCCAAAAAAAAAGAGGTGGTTCTAATAAATCCTCCATAGAGTTATATATCACCCCCATCTCCACATGGTTCATGTATCTTTTCAAATGTTGATATATCTCCTCTTCATAGCCTTCCCAAGTATATCCCTCCATGATGGTGTTGTAGCCTCTCATGGAATAAGTATGGCTGAAGAGAAAATATTCATGAGATATTTGTAGTAACTTCGCCTTGAGCTTGGAAGCTCTATATATTAATATCCTACCATGATAATAGATGACTTCATCTTGGAATAAATATCCCTCCTCTTGAAGCTGGCCATAAAGTATCATGCTTGTAAAATGATCCTTGGAATAATCGACCAACAGCTGGAATTTCCAATAGGGATCTATCCTCCATAATGACAGCGGTGATGATCTATCAAAAAGAACATTTTTCATATGGTTTTCCTTCTCTTTGACATCTCCCATGCCAAAGTTACATACCGGGATGTTGTTATTGCCTCCTTGTTTCTCTTCTTGCAGCTGCCCATGCTCAAGTAAAGGTTGAAGCTGTTGGACGTTAGTATTCCATGGGAAGCTATCATCCATCCAAAAATTTATGAGTTTGGCCAAAGCATGCATGAGTGGCCACCATATTCTACCATGTGTGGAATATTTCTCTCCCAATGAGAACATATTATGAGCCTCCATAGTCAAGGAATTATCTCCTTGCATCATGATGGTGTCACCCTCCAATCCTACAGAACCGTCTCTCAGTGCTAGATGAGATGTGAGAGCGGCTAATGATGATAGTGGGAGAATATCTCCCTCCTCCTTGAGTCTACCCAAGACTCTCTACATTGTCATAACCCTCCAATGTTCCCACTCCTCCTGGGTCTATGAGTGGTGCAAAATAATGTGATACATCTCTCACCAACTCTAAATCAGGTGGTTTTCCATAAAAAAATTATGTCTCATGGGTCAACCTCATATGCATAATAGATGGGACTACCATTTACTTGCTTCCACTGTGCAAATATAACTCTATTTTCTATGTGGAAGTTTCTTGATAATGGGATAGCACTCTCATTGATGCAATATCCCCTTTAATTGGGGCAATTTCTCCATCCTCGCCTCCTAGTGGTGGTGGATCATCTCCTGCTATTCCAGCGCTCTGACCCCTCTCTGGTTCTTCTTCTTCTTCCTCCTCATAATTTGAGAAGAACTCTTATATAGTGTTCCTTTCCTGTTGCACATCTATATTCAGGTGCCCATGATTCTTGGCATCTGAAGCAAAGCTTCCTTCTCCTCAAATCTCTTCAGACGCCATCACTAAGAGGTATTTTACTTTGGCTCTCTTTTGAGAAAGGAGCCTTCTCATATTTTCCCTTAATGGAAAAGAGGGCTTTTGCTGAAATGTTGCCTTTGATTTGGCAAGGCATCTTGTAGATCTCTAGCCCTTTCAATGGCATATTGAAGGGTAGCGGGCTTGGTAGACTTAACCAACCCATTAAGAGGTTCTTCTAACCCATCAATGAACATATCAACCCTTCTTGCTATAGATAAATCAGGAACCATAACAAAAACTTTTAAAAATTCAAAAATATAAGTTTCTAGATTACCTGATTGTTTTAGTTTTACAAGCCCCATGAATGGTGCCTCAGGATCTCTTTGATCAAACCTCTCCACCAACCTCCTTGTGAAATATGAATATGCAGTCACATTGGCATGACCCAGTGTAGAAAATTCATGGAACCACTAGTCATGTGCTTCACCTCAAGGTGCAGCACTGCTATCTTAATGGCCTCCATCTCTGGTACTTTGTTCATCTGGAAGTAGATTTCAAGCTTCTCTACCTATGAGTTGGCAGTGCATTTTGATGACCCATCAAAGTTGGGTAAGAAACATATGCCCATATTTTGGTGTAGATCTTGATTCTTAATGAATCCTCCACCTCTATTGTGATGCCTGGGTATCCTATTATCCCTGATTTGACAAATTTCTTGAAAACCCAATTGATCCTTGAATCTCTGAGATTGAGACTCATACTCCATGAAATATTCTTCAAGAGTTTCTTCTTCTTGAAACCCTTCATTTCCCACTGCTAAGAATGTAGGCATTGCAGAGTGTTTGGAAACTTGTTTTTGCTTCATTGGTTGATCACTCCAGTGATGAGAAATGCCGGAGCCTTCACCATGTAGAAATGCTTTAGGGTATTCCTTGTATCTATCCATCCTCATATCCTTTATTTACCTAGAAATTGATTGCATGGTTCTAAGAAGTAGCTTGGGGTACTCCTTCTCTTCATCTTCTCTTAATAAAAGAGTTTTACCCTTGTCTTCCTTATCATTTGTATAATCAAAGTTCGAATGTCTTCTTCTGAGATACCTCTTCTCTCTATATGTGAGAGGATCTCCTTCTTCTAATGACATATTGGCTTTCAAGATGTATATTCCGAGCCAAGATTATGCTATGATACCACTATAGTATTCCCAAATGGGAAAAGTAGGAATATAGTGAAAAATACTGGAATACTAGTGTAAAACATCATATAAAAGGAAGAGTCCAATATGGAGCTTGTTTATTCATAAAAACAACAGCAAACATGTATAAAATAATGGGCCACAAAGTATACAACAAGATAGAACAACCCTCCAATGAAGAAAACCCTCAACAAGAGGCGTTGCTACTATATCAAAAATGACGGAAGACTACTACAGCGTAATCATAGATGCATTGCTACAGGTGGGATTCCTGATTAGGAAAACCCTGTACTAAACAACGCTGCAATATTAGCTAAACAACTGAAAAAGATATATGTATAAAAAAACCATATATTCAGAAATATCAAATACCAAATCATAATCAATATGGTTTCCATCCTCTTCTTTATATAAGAAATGAGCTTTATAACCCTAATCCCCATTCATTTATCACACTACTTCCAAGCAAAGAGTCTCCATCTGAAAGTCTCCATCTGAAACAACGTTGTCCCTCATTGAATGCCACTAGTCCATGACAACGTTGTTGATTTGGTCAAAGTTGACCCATTCAATGTGTTCCAACCCCTTTTCACACACAAGGGTACTCAATTAAGCTGCCAATATGTCCTCCTTTTACATTGGAATTGGTTTTATTCTTATTTAAGGATATTTATGGATCTCCATATCCTCTTATTCATCAAACAAGAAAGCAAAAACAAAAATTAATATTCCAAATAACTCATGGCTAATTGGGAATATTACATGATTCCTCTTGTAGAAGAGGATGTAGAGGATACGAAGGACGAAGGATTAGAGGAAGAAGACCAATTAGAAATTACAACTATGATCAATACGGTGATGTATCCCAATATTTTCCATTTCCAAGGAGGCCTTGATGATCACATTTATGGGTCAATTCCCATGCTACAAAATATTTTCCATAAATAATTTCTCGATGGGAGGAACATAACTATTGAAGAGGATATACATTAATCGATTCTGATATGCAGAGTCCAAAATGTTATATTTTCATAATGTTCTATGTTGTATCATTAATTTAGTCCAACTCTAGACTTCAATTATAAATATTTCCTATTACAATTAGTCTTTACATTCATCAACAGTAATTTAATATAGAACAATAAATGCAATGAAAAAGGACACAATACAAACATCAACAAGAGACACTAGATTTGGGCAAATACCATGGAAAAGCACACTATGGGGAAAACCACTTGAAATTGTTCTTCTATTATTTTGTCATAAAAATTTTAGTAGAAAGTAAGATTATCCCAATACAATATCAACAATATAACCCAATACAAATCAAAAACATACTTCTAGAGTCACTACAGTACAAAGACAAACCCTTTCCATACTTTAGTCAAATTAGTCAGTTCTAGGAGGCTTCGGTCAATGGTCAACTTCAGTCAAACCCCCAGTCACTCCCTTCAGGTTGACATGCTGAGACTTTATTTCCAAGTCGCTCTCTTGGCCTTATAATGTGTGTGATTGGTTTATCCCTTGACCGTATCAATCATGTGACCAGGGAAACAAAAATGCTAACTCGTGCGAGCTTCACACCTAAAACATTCGACCCCTATGTGAGATTTCCTTCGTCAATCTTGTGTAATCCAATTCCTATTAAAGAGAAGAAAATTCTTAGATGATTTGATTTCAAAATGAGATATAGATCACTTGTATTTATAGGCTTTCTAGGGGTGTCCAAAAATGGTCAATTGATGTTGAGGCCGACCTGATCAAATGTGCATGTGTGAGTACATAAATTCAAAAACCAACTTTTTATTGTCCAAACAGGGTGATCTTTAGGTCAATTTTGGTCCTCGGGAAACAAGGAATTTATTTCCATCATAATATCCATCACATGACTAGTCAAAAGTGGAATTTTACCATGGATTTATATTTTAACACACCCTCTCAACCAAGGAGAATTCCACCTGTCTGTCCTGTCACCATATCATGTCCCATCTCTGCTCAACTCTATCTATTGAAAAATTCACGAATATAAAGAAGAAAAATAATTCGGGAGAAAAATATTCCACCCTCTATCCATATAGATACTACTTGGAATATCAATGAGTGGGATACTACCCAAAAATATCTATGAGAAGGCTACTACTCAAGAATAGTAAGCGAGGTACTACTCAGAATCTCATGGAGGAGCTACTACTACGACCCCATATCAAGAAATAGGTAATTTATGGGAGCTAATACTCAACCCATCCTATTAATTTTCGATATTCCGAACAATGACCCCTAAGAGTTATGTGGTAGAACACCTGCATCAAAATATGTCTTGGATTAGAAACCCGAATTACTAAGAGGTAAGGATCACATGCCTCGAAGCCTCCTCAACCATTTACCAGAGGGAGAGGGATAATATTAACAAGCCCAAATTTTTGGTAGAATTCCAACTGAGTTATACTCTATAAATACCAATATAGGGTGAGATACTACTCCAACATTACGGGTAATAGATAGGGGTGATACCCTATTGTCTAGTGTTCCCTCAACTCAGGATCCCTCTATCTCAATTCCTCACCCTGGGAGCTCAGAAAGGGGGGAAGAGTTGGCTTAGTGTCATTGATTAGTGATGCCCCTTATCAGGAGGGGTTACATCCATTAGTAGAAGGCACTCTATGAATACTAATAAATTCCATTTTGGAAGAGCCTTGGTGAGTATATCTTCAATCTCATCATCTATCATTATGTGATGGAGTCAAATGGCTCCACTCTGCACATGTACGAAAAAAAGTGATATCATATCTCTATATTATTGGACTTATCATTAAACATGGGATTCTCTACTAGACGTATCCCACTCTTATTGTCACAATGTATCATTATATTGTCTAGGACCTTCTCAAATATCTCTGCAAATAGCTTCCTAAGCCAAACTACTTCGCAGCTAACCATGCTAAACGAAATTTACTCTACCTCAATGATACTCAATGCTACAAACTTATGCTTCCTTCTCATCCAATATATTTGAATCAATTACTTTAGCCCAAATTACTTTTCATTAACAGTGCATCTAAATAATAGCAATGTAAATAACCATAAATAGTATTTGAAGATAGAACAATGCATGCAGTGACAGAGAAGATATTAGCACAACCGTAAGAGATAGCAGATTGGTCCAAGACCAGGGAAAAACCCCACTGTGGGGGAAATCCTTTCAAATCTTCTTCTTCAATAGATCATCATAAAAAGTTTTCAGTAGAGAGTACAATGAGCCCAATATATATGTGCAACGGAAATAAACAAATCAGATCTACAATATCAAAAGCACAAATCCGATGAATCACCAAAACCAAGTGATCTCAGCTGCCCAGTTCTAGATCTAGATCTAGGCTGTTGTTAATGACTGTTTAGAAGCGACTGCGACTGCGTCGCAAGCAACTGACTGTGATCCAAATAAGATCTGTCTAGTAAATCTCTTAATCACGGGCTTAAGACAATTTTCTTGTGGCTGAAGCACCCATAACTGCAACCTGAGCGTTCTGTGCCCGTCACTGAGGGTTTGATCAGCATGGAACCCTAGTTGTGCCCTGAAGACTGTTTGCCCGCGACTTTACCAGCTCAACCACGACCTTGACATGACATGCCCGCAGTTTTGGCTTAAGCTCAACCGCTACCTGTCCATGGCTTGCCCACAGTTATGGCCCATAACACCCAGATCAGATGCGAGACTCTGCCTGTGATCCCGATCCTTAGCGCGAGCTTCTCTTGACGTACTTGTTCGAGCCAAAAACAGAAAATATGAACCAATACCAAGAGAGCATGAAGACAATCTCATGAGCAAATGTGTGCAAATGAACTTGGGGTCGCTTCTATTTATAACTTTGTGAGGGACCACTTGGGGCTTTGAACAAATCCACATGAGTTTAGGCCGACCCATAAAATAATAAAATAATTCATAACTTAACTTCTGCTTAACCAATTAGGTGATCTATAGGTCGATTTTGGTCCTCTCGAAAAGAGGAATCTAATGAAATTATAATCTTAACCATCTGAGCTCTCCAATGTGGAATTTGACTCCAGTTGCCAAAAATTAACACTCCCTCTCAACTGGGAAGAATTCCACATGGTAATCTCTGCTTGTAGATCTTTACATCAAAGTGTCATCATGGCTCAACCCTATCTGGTGAAACTTTCTCGAATCTAGAAGAAAAAGAAGCAGGGAGCAATAGCTCCCACCTGTACCTATCAACAGGATAATCCAGCACACAGGGGAGCACATCTCCGACCTTGAGTCCTTATCGGGGAGCTCAGTCTCAACCCAAAATCATGAAAGGGGAGCAAATCTCAACCCAATCCTGTTGCCTACTGATTTTCCCATCAATGGCTCTCATCAGTCAAGTGGTAGAACACCTGCATCATAATCAACTTGGGTTGTACACCCCAAGTACACTCAACTCGTTGGCCAAACGAGGAGCGATATTCCCATCAAGCCTTGCTTGAGGGTATGATGCCAACTGGGGTATACTCTGCATAGACCAAATAGGGGAGTAACATCTTCGACCCTACGAAGATAAGGGAGTAGCATCTCAAACCTGGGTAACAGATAGGCAAATGCCATATTGTCTAGAGATCCTTCAACCACAAGAGCCCTTCATCACAATTCCTCACTCCAAGAGCTCAAGCGGGGTAGGAAGAGCTTGCTTAGTGTCCTCGATCAATGTTGCGCCATATCCAGAGTGGCTACATCCATCAGTCCAGGCTGTTCTCTGAAGACCAAGAACTTTCTTTTTAGAAGAGCCTTGTTGAGTGTATTTGCTATTTGTTCGTCAGTTGATATGTGGTGGAGTCTAACAACTCCTCTCTGCACAATGTCACAGATGAAGTGATATCAGATCTCGATATGCCTGGACTTGTCATGAAATACAAGATTCTCTGCCAAATGGATCCTGCTTTTGTTATCACGGTATATCACTGTAGTGTCTAAGACTTGACCAAAGAGGTCACCAAGGAGTTTCCTTAACCACACAACTTCACAACTAGTTGTGCTAGCAGCAATGTGTTCTGCTTTTGCAGTGCTCAATGGTATCGATTTTTGCTTCTTGCTCATCCAGGATATCATGGCAGAACTGAGACTGAAACAACATCCAGATGTAGTTTTCCTGTCGATGAAATTACCTGCCGAATCAACATCACTGTATCCATGAAGTTGGGTATCTCCAACAGAATATCTCAGACCAAGTGTGATCGATACTTGTAAGTATCTCAATACATGTTTGGCCGCAATCCAATGCACATGAAGGGGCTTAGTCATAAACTGACTCAATGTGTTCACTGCATAACATATATCTGGGCGAGTGTTCGCAAGGAACATCAAAGCCCCAATTAGCTGTCTATACTCGGATGGATTTTCCATATCAGGCCCGATTGCTTTTCCACACAGCTTCTTGAAGTTCATCTCCATCAGAGTAGTCATTGATTTGCACTCGGTCATGCCAAACCTTTCCAGCAACTTCACTACATACTTCCCCTGTGAGAGAAAGATCTCACTAGGTCTTTGCCACACCTGAAGGCACAAAAAGCAGTGCATGAAACCGAGGTCTTTCATCTCTAATTCAGAGGCTAACTTCCTCTTACATTCGATCATCAACGGTTCACTTCTTGTTAAGAATAGATCATCAACATATAGAACTAATATTAGTGGCATGTTGAAGTTTGCAACAAGAAACAGTGAAATTGGCATCCAGAAGCAACATGACAACACCTACACTAGTGTGGGACCACAGGTCATGTAGTGATGGGTCCTAGCGATATATTAGTGTGAAATTCAATTTATTTAATAAATTGGATATATGTCAAAATTAATTATCCCTTAATTAAATTGGACAATAAAATTTACTCTTATATCATAATCACTTGTAATAGTTAACTGAGTGATAAACTTAGTTAGCTCATGTATTTCGAGTTGAGGGTGGTTGGTGAGGCATGCAGAGTAATTCTATTGGTTATGGAGTTCGAATTGCAGTTGGTGCATTAGTTTAATGCATGAGTAATTAGTTAACTCAGTTAGGTGAGTTAGAGTAAGTTGAACTAGTTGTAACTGTTTGTTGCACTAGTGAGAGATCAAGTGAATTAAATATTATTTAATTCACATGCAGTGATCTGCCATGCAACTGATGATTTACTATTAATAGCTGCATGCATGTCAGTTCCAGTGGAGACCAAGTTGAGACAAAGGTTAAAAGGAAGTTAACTATCAGTTGTGATATTAGTAGGCTGCCCAGATGCAGTTAAAACACCATAGGATGCCCATGATACTCAATGCAGTTGAGAAAGGCTAAAATTCCTAAGGAATAAGGATTGCATTCCTCATGAATTGCGTGAGCAAGGCAGGCTGAAGATAGGCTGAGAATTGGCTAAGTGTTGGCGCGATTATGTCTGGATTAGTGTGAGATGATAGGCAAATTGCAAGAGACTCTTGTGAGAAGAGTGCATTGTAATTGTTTCATGATTCCCTGTGGAATATACAATATAAGATAGAGGGGTTTTGCGCAGCAAGCTTTCCCTGGAAAATTATCTGTGTTGTGGTTTGATTTGATTCTTTCTTACTTGGTGTGATTGGCAATTGTGTTTATTTTCCGCAATTTATTTGTAGAAGGATTCAGTATCTAGCTTTAGTACATTGCTTGATCGGATTGAAACCATTGATATACATATGTTTGTATAATTTCTACATGGTATCAGAGCACAAGAAATCACTATTGTGGAGAAGCTGAGTTTGTGACTGAATAGAATTCGAATTTGCAAAAGTATTCTTGGCGTGATAGACGATTCAGGATTGAAATGGCTTTTAATGGCTTGAGATTGGAGTATGCACTCGAGGGAAACTCTAACTATATTGCGTGGAAAGACATGCTGGAGGCAGTACTGGAGGACAATGGGTTGAAAGAATTCATTGATAATGATGTTCCCAAACCCGCTGTAGCAGATGCTGCTTATCTTGATGCTTGGCAAATGAAGGTTGCAAGGGCGAGGAGGATCTTACTAGAGGGAGTACGAGACCCCATTGTCCCAAGTCTCCATGGCAAAGCGACTCCATATGCAATGTGGAAGGCTTTGATAGATCTGTTTCGGAACAACAGTGATCATAGAAAATTGGCACTGAAGGACAAGCTTAGGAAAATTAAAATGGAGAAAAGGGACACTATTTCGATATATTTAACAAAGTTTGTCAAATGTCGGGATGAGCTTGGGAGCATCGGAATTACTGTCGTGGATGATGACATGGTGAGCCTAGCTCTTCTAGGCCTTCCCAAGAGTTGGCATAGTTATGAGGACTCTGTCAATGGGAGGGAGAAGCTGCCAGATTGGGAACGACTTTGGTCGGATTTGGTGCAAGAAGAATTCAGGCAGAATACCAGTGATGGATCTTCATCTAGAGACAAATGATGAAGAAAATTGCGCCTTGGCTGGTAAGGCGAAGAAGGGGAAAGGAAAGAAATTCTATTCCAAATCTGAGTCCGGCGAAGAAGGCACAGAGCGTGACATATCCAGAATGTTTTCACTGTCACAAGCATGGACATATGCCACTAATTGTCCGCAAAAGAAGAACAAGAAGGCTTTAGGATCTGTAGCTGTTGAGGCTTTGGCCTCGCAATTTGAGTTGGACTTCTCGCTCATTGCATGCATGGTGTCAAGTGCAATGAGATCGGTGTGGTACTTGGATAGTGCTGCATCTTTCCACATGACAGGAGTCAGAACTTTTCAGTAGCTTGGAGGAGAAGGACCTCTAGATGCCTATCGAAATGGGTGATGATGGGCAGTACAGTGCTATCGGGATTGGTACAGTTACCTTCCAGAGACAGTCAGGTAAACCCTTCTTATTAAAAGACGTACTGCATGTACTAGGCTTGAAAAATAATTTAGTTTCAGTCACAATGTTGGAGGATAGAGGCTATGATGTTGTTTTTAAGTGAAGGAAAAACTTTCCTTCGACACAAAGCAACAGGACAAGCCAAGAAGATTGGGATTCGTGTGAAAAATCTCTATTAACTTGATGTAAATGGCTGCGCAACATTGAGGGGTAATGCAGACAAAGTGGTGAGCTGAGATGAGGGTGAGTTACACCATGGAGCTTTGAAGGTCATGCAACAGATTTCTACTAAGCTTCCAAAGGGTACTCTTGCAAAGATAAACACATGCAAGGGATGTACCATGGGGAAGTGTGAGAAAGCCATGCGATTGTCCCTTGAGAGGGAGCTGGATTTGCATGTAGATGAGGAACTCTTGGTTCCAAAGGATGAACCTCAAGATGTGGAGCAGCCACATGCGGAGGATCATGGAGTGGCAGAAACCACTCAAGCAGAGAAATTTTGAGCCAGATGGGCAGAGGAAGTACATGCAGCTATACCTCCAGGTGTGAGGTGGGGCAATGTGCAAAATTAATCCCAAGAAGAAATTTGGGCAGGGTCCTAGAGATGGTGTGTCTCATGGATCGAACCTGGCTACGAGGAGCCCACAGTATAGCAGTATCAGGATCCGTTAGATTGATGCAGTCAGATGTCAGGGGGACAAAAATCAGAGTGATAGGTGTCAGATATTGGAGCGTAGATCAGAGTTAGCAACAATGTAGAGTGCATGGATGCAGATGTCAAAAACACAGAGAATCCAGTAGACGTGTAGTAGGCACCAACAGTCAGAAGACTGATGACAGATGCATTATACTGATTTAGTTGTTTGGAGGCTATTAAGTTTCGGAAGTGTTGCATGTGCGAGAAACACTAGAGAAGTGTTGCATGCAAGAGGTGCATGTTGCATGCAAGGACATTCCTTTCTTGTTGAGAGGGAATGTTGAAGTTTGCAACAAGAAACAATGAAATTGGCATCCAGAAGCAACATGACAACACCTACACTAGTGTGGGACCACAGGTCGTGTAGTGATGGGTCCTAGCGATACATTAGTGTGAAATTCAATTTATTTAATAAATTGGATGTGTCAAATTTAATTATCCCTTAATTAAATTGGACAATAAAATGTAATCTTATCTCATAATCATTTGTAATAGTTAATTGAGTGTGATAAACTCAGTTAGCTCATGTATTTCGAGTTGAGGGTGGTTGGTGAGGCATGCAGAGTAATTCTATTAGTTATGGAGTTTGAATTGCAGTTGGTGCATTAGTTTAATGCATGATTGATCAGTTAACTTAGTTAGGTGAGTTAGAGTCAGTTGAACTAGTTGGAACTGTTTGTTGCACTAGTGAGATATCAAGTGAATTAAATATTATTTAATTCACATGCAGTGATCTGCCATGTAATTGATGATTTCTTATTAATAGCTGCATGCATGTCAGTTTAGTGGAGACCCAGTTGAGACAAAGGTTAAAGGGAAGTTAACTATCAGTTGTGATATTAGTAGGCTGCCTAGATGCAGTTAAAACACCACAGGATGCCCATGATACTCACCGTAGTTGAGAAAGGCTGAAATTCCTAAGGAATAGGGATTGCATTCTTCATGAATTGTGTGAGCAAGGCAGGCTGAAGACATGCTGAGAATTGGCATTCCTCATGAATTGCGTGAGCAAGGAAGGCTGAAGACATGCTGAGAATTGGCTAAGTGTTGGCCCGATTTTGTCTAGATCAGTGTGAGACGATAGACAGATTGCAGGAGACTCTTGTGAGAAGAGTGCATTGTAATTGTTTCATGATTCCTTGTGGAATATACAATATAAGATAGAGGGGTTTTGAGCAGTAAGCTTTCCCTGCGAAATTATCTGTGTTGTGGTTGGATTTGATTCTTTCTTACTTGGTGTGATTGTTGATCGTGTTTATTTTCCGCAATTGATTTGTAGAAGGATTCAATATCTAGGTTTAGTACATTACTTGATTGGATTGAATCCATTGATATACATATGTTTGTATAATTTCTACGTGGCAAACCTTGAACAACCTTAAAATAGAGGTTGGGATCAATATTGCTTCTTCTGAAAGCTAGTTTCATTAGATAGCTGTCAATGCGAGCATACCAAGCTCGAGGATCTTGTTTCAATCTGTACAATGCTTTCTCCGACCTGCAAACATGCATTCTGCGGTCTTCCACTTCAAATCCCTGTGGCTGTTCCACATACACTTCTTCTTGTAACATACCATGGAGGAAAGCGGTCTTTGATGAAGGGTCCATCCTTGACTAGCAGCAAGGGAAACTATTGAACAGATAGTTGTATAATTAGCCACAGGAGCAATTATGTCATCGTTATCTTCTCCCTCTTTCTGAGAGAAACCTCGAGCTATGAACCTCGCTTTGTATTTCTCAATGCTGCCATGGATTCCATGTTTGATCTTAAATAACCATTTAGAAGTCACAACAGACTTCCCATGCGGTCTTGGCATAACATCCCATACATCATTTTTTGCAATACATTCGTATTCCTTGGCCGTAACATCCTTCCAAACTTTTTCTTTGATAGCTTCTTCAAAAGAGGATGGTTCGGCTTGAATCATGGTGCTCATAGCAGCTACTTATCCCTAATACCTGCAAGTTTCCTTCCTTTCTTTGAATGATCGGCAGATGGGAATACTTCTTTCACTGTCTTGTGAAGTTTCGCGAAGCCACATTGGTCTTTTCCTTGAAGGAGGATCATTGGGAGGTGGATCTAGAGGATCCATAGGCTCCATGGGAGTATCAATATCATCTGACTCTGTTATCATTATCTTCCTTGGGAGGCAGAGGAAGGTCTCTTGCTTTACTAAGTGTAGCATTTTCATCAAAGGTTACATCCCTGCTAATTTCAACCTTCCTTTGACCAGGGATGTATATTCTGTAAGCCTTAGAGTTTTCATAGTAACCCATAAACATATCTTTTCTACTTGTAGCTTCTAGCTTAATTCCTTTGTTTTTTGGCACATGAAAGAATACAGGACATCCAAAAATGCGAAGATGATTGATGTCGGGTTTGTTACCCGTAAAAATTTCTTCTGGAGTCTTGTTTCTCAATGCTTGATGAGGCACCTGGTTTTGAACATACATAACAGCTTGTGTGGCTTCAACCCACAGAAACTTTGGTACCTTTTATCATGAAGCATGGCATGAGCAACTTTCATTATCAACTGGTTCTTCCTTTCAGCAAAGCCATTCTGTTCAGGTGTGTAAGGTACAATAGTTTCCTTCTTGATCCCTTCTTTATTGTAGAATGTTATGAATTCTTTTGAAATGAATTCTCCTACGTTGTCAGACCTGAAAACTTTGATTCTTTTCCCTGACTGATTTTCGACCAAAGCTTTGAATTCGTGGAATCTTTCGAAGGCTTCATCCTTGTGCTTGAGGCAATACAACCATGTATTTCTTGAGAAATCGTCAATGAAGGTGATGTAATAGAGATGACCACCAACCGAGTGTACGGGCATTAGAGCACATATATATGAATGAATGAGCTGGAGGATGTTAGTTGTTTTGTTCTTACAGGAGGGGAATGGTCCCCTTGTTTTCTTTCCACTTGCGCAACCTTGACAAACACCATCATGCTAAGCTTGAACATCGGGGTTGGAAATACTGAGAGGGGGGGGGTGAATCAGTATTCCTTTCAATTAGAGCATTAGTTAATCTTCAATTATTATCAGTGTTTTTACAATGATAACAGTAAACAAAAGGAACAGAAATGCACACAGTTTTTAAGGTGGAAACCCTCTCTAGGACAAAAACCACCTGAATGTTTTTCTAATAATTCTTTAATATTCAACTCCAATTGAAAATAAAGCTCCAACTTCCTAGAATCTAAAAAACATTCTTCTCTAGCTCCCACTAGATGAACGCTCCAACGCCCGAGATTCTTCAATAGTCAACTGAACGGATGCCCCAACAACTAATGAGCTACAACTCATCCTAGCGCCACCCTACCACCCTAAAGTTTTTACAGGCTTGAACTTGTTGGTGGCTTCATGCACCGGCCTAGCACCACCCTACTGCCCTATAGAAAAAAGAAAACAAGAATGGACTACTGTACCAGGGAAAATGGTCCACTTTACAATGATATAGAAGGATGTAGAAGAGGAAGACACACTAGACCATAACCCCAACTGTGACACAACCACCTAATGATGATCCCAGACCTCCCGACACTGCCTCTTCAACTCTTGGCAGATAGACACTTGTACACTTTTTACAATGATGCATTTACAATGACTTAGTGCAATGATACCTTTACAATGACTGTATGCAATTCTGCCCACTTGAAGACTTTATGTGCTGAACTTCTTGCTACTGTTCTGCACCTTGATTGCTGCTCTTGTCATGCTACCCTCTGCTGCACCTTGCTTAGCTTTGCTTTGCTTCTTTGACATTGAGTCACCTGCATATATATTCTCAAGCTTGTCCCATACATTTTTGGCGGTTTTACAACCCAACACCTTATGATAAGTAGATTCAATAAGTCCACTGATAATACCTGATACTAGTCTCTTCAATTAAATAAGAGCATCATAGTGTAGATGAGCCAGCCTGTGGTGCCATAATTCACTAAGATGAATGGTATTGTGAACCAATGCTAGAAGTGACCTTTCTGTGACTTTGTAGAGTCCCTCAGATCTCAGTCCTAATGTGAATGCATCTTTCATATGTGAATCAACGCGCCAAGATAAGATCTTTCCATTGATGAAGGAAACCCTCATCCCTTTATCTTCTAATGCAGATATAGAAATCAAATTCTTCATAAGTCTTGGCACATACATAACATCATGTAGCAATACTAATTCCCTGGAGTTCAACTGAAACTTGACAGACCCAAATACTTTTACAGGATGAGTGGAGTTATCTCCAAGAATAATTTTTAACTTGGTCTTTCTCTTCCAGATTAGAGAGGACTTCTTTGTATCCAGAGAAGTGATGAGTGGCCCTGCTGTCAACTTGCCAACTATCCCACGAATCTGGTGGAGAAGAACTACTAAGTGCAAAAATCATAATATATTAAGTTTTATTCACAACATTAATTTCATACCTGGGAGCGTGTGATTTCTTGTGAGAATGATGTTTTTCTTTACGATCGCTTGAAGAATCTCTTCTCCTTTCATATTTTCTGTCGCGGTTGTACCTTTGATTGTCTCTTCTTCTTTTATCTTTGAAGGTGCTTTTGGTGTTGTATCCTGGCCTCTTTCTCTTTTCGGGACAATCACGTGCACAATGACCTTTCTTGTGGCAGTTGAAGCATTCCACATGGGCTAGTGACCTGTCATTCCTTCCTTTTGAGCTTTAAGGAGGAGGTATTCTGGAAGGGCCTCCTTTTTATCTCTTTCTTTTGTTATGGGTGATATATTCAGGAGGCTCTCCTTCTTCATGCATCTGAATCCTCCCTCTTGCTATCATTCTAGATTCTTCTTGAGTGAGCTTTCCAACTATCTCATCAAATGACGAAAGGACGTTGCTGTTACTAATAGTAGTGATGAAAGTTTCCCAAACAGAAGGAAGACCTCTAAGAGTCATGACAACCAACTCTCTGTCAGGTACATTCTCTCCCTTTACAGTTGATCTCTAAGACTAGAGATACTCATAATGTAAGACTGGACAGTTTCACCTTGTTCATCTTCACTTCCTTGGGTTGATCTTTCAAGGTGATTATTTCATTTAGATTGTTCACTTCATACATGCCAAATATCTTGTCATATATGTCTTTAGATTTTCTTAAATTCCCAACATATGCAAGTAAATGATCTTGTAAACCATCAGCTATGATTTGTTTTGCTTTGGACTCACCTTTCTTATATCTGTTCTTGACGGCGGCGAAGGCATCTTTTGAAGGCTCGGCATCCTTCCTTCAATGTATTCCATCACATCGTTGTTGTCAGCAATGATCTCCAATCTGACTTTCCATGTAGCAAAGTTAGATGCATAACCCAGTTTCTTGTGCTCCTTGAAGGTAGAGGAAGACATCTTGACCTTGGTTTGTAGATCTGCTTTCTGATAATGAGGGCTTCATTGCTTATCTTCTCTTGGGCTAGTCCTCCACCTTAGCTCTGATACCATGTTAATTTTTCAATATTGTTCTATGCTGAATCAATTACTTTAGCCTAAATTACTTTTCATTAACAATGCATCCAAATAATAGCAATGTAAATAACCATAAATAGTAACTGAAGATAGAACAATGCATGCAATGATAGAGAAGATAATAGCACAACCATAAGAGACAGCAGATTGGTCCAAGACCAAGGAAAAACCCCACTGTGCGGGAAACCCTTTCAAATATTCTTCTTCAATAGATCGTCATAAAAAGTTTTCAACAGAGAGTACAATGAGCCCAATACATATGTGCAGCTGAAATAAATGTAGAAATTTTAAGACCCACTTCGGTTTTCAATTTCTCCTTATTTCTCCGATATAGTTAAATACCCATTTCCATAACCATACATTCAACAAGCTAGAAAAATAAACATTTTCTGAAAACAAAAATTCTGGAAATTTCATAGTGCTGAAAATGCAGAAATAAAAAACTCAGAAAAATAAATCAGCCACACAGAAATTTGACATGCTGATTTTTGTTTAAGATGACCTTGGAAAAACCCCTTACAACTCTTGGGGAAAACCAGTTCGAAAGCTTCTCTTTATTTCTGAATATGCTTTTACAGTGAACAATAAAACATAGTAAAAAATTACAGCAAACACAAAACCCACTTATCTCGATTTTCGTGCCAACTTTCCACCTTGAAAATTGTGCCAACAACAAATAGAAAATTACAAAAAAAATTACAGCATTATATGCTATACTTTCTGCCTTGGAAAATGTGCCAGATTTTGCCTGTACGGAATTGTATGGACAATATCGCAGTCCCTTGATTTCTGTGCCCAGAAAACTGCCTCGAAAATCATGCCCTTAACTGCTGAATCTGCTCCTTGAAAACAACACTGCACTTTGCCTCGAAAATCGTGCTAACAGTGCTGCACGGATTTTGTCTTGTTAACCGTGCCAAATAAATTGTTATGTTCGAAAATGCTGCCTTGGGAAATGTACCCTCCTGCTGTACGGATTTGCTGTGTGTCTTTTGCTGCTCTCCTTCTGCTGAGAAATTTCTCTTTAGCTTTCTCTCCTCTCTCAATCTGCTCATGAAAGACTGAATGATCTTTTTCTCTCCTCTTCTTCCTTTAACCTAACCCTAAGTGACTTTTGGGGAATCTCTAAATCCAATGGCTGAGACAACTTTAGATCTAGGGCTGAGATTAAATGCTCATTTAAATCTCACTTTCTATTTTTTAATTCACCCCACTTTAATAAAGGCCCACTTAGTCATGTATTTCCAAAGTCACTTTTCACTTTCTAATTTCACATTGACTTTATTAAAGTCACTTCAAAATTAGACTTAGTAACTTTATCACTTAAAGTCACTTTTAAATTAGATTTGACTCTATAACTTTATAAAGTCACTTTAGGAGAAAAATTAAATTCTTTTGGACACTTTTCCCTAGGCCAAAGATCAAAGCCTTAGGGAACCACCTGTCCTCCGGTAACCAAATTTCAACAATAAACAGTCAGATCTATAGATCTGCAGATCTACAATATCAAAAGCACAGATTCGATGAATCACCAAAACCAAGTGATTTCAGCTACTCAGTTCTTGATCTAGATCCAGACTGTTGTCAATGACTGTTCTGAAGCGACTGTGACTACGTGATAGATGAATGATGATGCTGCGGAAGCAACTGACTGTGATCCAAATCAGATCTACCTAGTAAATCTCTTAACCGCGGTCTTAAGACAGTGTGCATGCGGTTGAAGCACCCATAACCGCGACTTGAGTGTTCTGTGCTCATGGCCGAGGGTCTGATCAGCCTGGAACCCTAGCTGCGCCTTGAAGACTGTTTGCCAGCCACTGAGGGTTTGATCAGCCTGGAACCCTAATTGCGCCCTGAAGATTGTCTGCCCGCGGCTTTACCAGCTCAATCGTGGCCTTGACATGATCTGCCTGCGGTTCTGGATAAGCTCAACTGTTAGCTGCCCGTGGTCTGCCCCAGTTTATGGTCCAAAACACCCAGATCGGATGCGAGACCCTGCCTGTGGTCCCGATCTTTAGCACGAGCTTCTCCTGATGTACCTGTGCTAGCCAAAAACAAAAAATACGAACCAATACGAAGAGAACATGAGGACGATCTCATGAGCAAGTGTGTGCAAATGAACTTGGGGTCACTTCTATTTATAACTTTGTGAGGGACTGCTTGGGGCTTCAACCAAATCCACATGAGTTTAGGCCAACCCATAAAATAATAAATAATTTACAACTTAACTTTTTCATAATCGTTTGGGGCGATCTATAGGTCGATTTTGGTCCTCTTGAAAAGAGGAATCTAATGAAATTATAATCTTAACCCTCTGAGCCGTCCAATGTGGAGTTTGACTCTAGTTGCCAAAAATTAACAAGTTAGGATGATCTTAGCCATCAATCGAGATTAGACCATGGCTGTTGAGTTCTCAACGAGAGATAATAAGAGGAAATCGATGGGCATCTTGGAGATCATTGAAGTGATGTGTAGTGATAGCGTGGGGTTTGACACCGACGAGGGTTTCAATAGTGATTGAGAAAGAAATTTTTTTTCTGGAGCATATTCACCATCTAAGAGACTTCCAACTTCTGAGTTTCAGAGTGAGGTTCTGGAAGGGTGAATTATTTTGTAGAGGGTCGAGTTTCATTCAGTTGTGCGAATTACCAAGGAGGATGATTTGCCAGAGGTCGATTTGTAGGAGGATGGCCGATTTGGCAGTGGAGGCCGAGTTTATTTCTCTAGGAGTGTGAGTTGCCCGTGGAGGCCGAATTTAGGCTTTAGGTGTGGGCCAAGTTTGCGTCGTATAGGAGGGTCGCGTTTGTGTCGTATAGGAGGGCTGAGTTGCTTCTAGAGGGTCTAATTAACTTGCAGAAGTGAAGATTGATTTTTGCTGGAGCTTTTCCATTTTATGACAAGCAGTTGTAATATCTATCAATTACAGATTTGCTGAAGAAATAATAAAACCTTCATCTGCAAAATTGGTTTTTTCCACATTTTCCACATTGGGGTTTTTTGAGGACAATTTGTCCAAAAATACCGGTATCCATTTTATGTGTTGTTTTCTCAATTGCTTTGAATTTTTAATTCGTGAATATTGTAGTAGTGTGTTTATCAGTGTTGCGAACAGCTCGATAACATCCCGATTTTATCTCAAAGCACGTTTTTTTGGCGTAGCCGATGTTTGCCGATTTAAAAAAATATTTTTATGGTATCTTAATTTTGCCGATGTTTGTCGATTTTTACCAATATTTTTCCATTTTTTTGGTGTTCTGGACCCTTCCCGATTTTATCTTGAAGCCAACGTTCACAACATTGGTGTTTATTCAGTATTTGCAGTAAATATTTTTGCCGAGTCAAATATTGTTTAAATGATAGGTTGGATAATTACCAGATAACTGCAATAATTGTCACAGGATGTAAGCTCATCCACTCTAGCTAATGCTTATTGCACTCCCTGCAAACTGTTTATGCTGCTGCTTCTTGCCCTTCCCCTTCTTCTCATGACATTGAGAAGCAACATGCCCAAACTTCTAACACTCAAAGCACTTGATGTGGCTCAAGTCTTTCTTTCCCCAGTTAAGGGAACTTGATATCTTTTTCTTCCCTTTCTGACCCTTCTTTGGTGCTCCTTTCTTGTTGCCCTTTTTCATCTTGCTGATGAGGGCTAAACTTTGCTCCTTCTTCTTCGTACCTGCAACAGTGTCCAGTCCCATATCCTTCTGGATGAAGTCATCGCGTAAATGTGATGTGTACTAGATCTTCACCCTTGATCTCCTCTCCTCTGCTGCAAGATGATCACAAGGTTCAGTAATGTTTATCAAGTAGGTAGCTATAGTATCAGTCTTTTTAATTTGCATGGCTCTAAGCTTTTTCCCCGATAACATCTTACAATTAACTCTGATATGGAGTGACTAGAGCATTAAACATGTCCTTTCCTATGGTCTTCTTGGTGATGTGAGGGATCATATGATCTGTCTTAAAGTCAAGGATGATTCGCTTGGTCTTGGTCATCTTCTTATGATTTGCCAACAACATGGGATTGATAGGTGCTACAATTGATTTCTCAGTAAAGTTCCACAGGATGAAGTTAGAGAGACCTTCCAATCTGTCTTCGTATCTGACAGTAAATGTAGTTGCACTGCTGCACTGGAATATCCTGCTAAACAAATAATATCAACAACCTAAAAAGACAACCTGTCACAGGTTCACTGTGCTTTTCTCAAGCACTGATCATAGGCATCTTACGCTTGAAACTGCCTGACAGATCCTTATCACAGGTTTCAGCAACTATGATCTAATACCATGTAAAGTTTTCTGGACCATGGTAAACAGATTCTACACTCTAAAATAGTTCGTATAGGAACCTAAATAGCTGAAACTGAAAGAATTCTCAAAACAGCTCTCTGCAATAAATGCTAGAATCTTTAAACACACACTGTAGAAAACAAATAATAAACTCAATAGCTGGCTGTCAAAACCTGCCACTGTTTTTCATTATTTCTGAACATGAAAATCTGCTACAGCAAGACACTAAACTGCTAATTGTTGAATTAAAAAGTTTTATCTCACAGATCCATACTGCCTTTTTTATAGAGATAAATAAAGGCACACTAGGCTTTTCAAAATTTGATCTAATTCCTAGATCTTTGGATCTGCATGAGAGAGTTCAGATTCACTTAGGATCTACACCCTAACTAAAAGTCAACTCCAAAATAGAAAAAGTTGCTAAAAATAAGATTGAACTAAACTCAGCATACTATCTCCTTTAACTAGAAATTAATGATAATGATAAGCTTATCCCATCCAGCTCCTATATAAATCTGTTACATGTGCCCATAACTGTCAGAAGCCAAATTTAGTATGCATTCTCTTGTCTTCTTGATGCGGCACCCTCATCTACAGATTGGATCTGGGTTGTAAGCCTGTAACAGAAGGCACCCAGATCTGCTGTACTGTGTACATGTGTCATCCTCCAGCCCATAGAAGACTATTTGAGGTACACTAACAATAAGTAGATCTTTATCTACCCTGCGAAGAGGGTAGTGAAAGGGGAGATGATGACAAGAATGAAAATGATGCTGAAAACAAGGATACCTCCACCGTGATAAACAAGGTGAACAATGATATTGCACACTAAGGCATACCTTTTGCAAATGATGAAGGGACAACAAGGGCGGAGACAAAGAGTTGCCCATGACATTTCCATCTACAAATGGGTAAATTGCCTAGATTCAAGCAAAGTCCATCATCACTAGAAAATACCAGGAAAAATTATTTGATTTAGAGCATGATGGGGCATCTAGCGATGCACAAGTATATAGAAAGGCACAGTTGTTATCTTGAAATTAGTTACCATGTTGGGATTTGCCTTGTAGTGATATATATCAATGTTGATAATATCGGTATCGGGAATATCGGCAAAAATATTGGCAAAATATTGGCAAATATCGGCAAGCATAAAAATGTATAATATATTCATTTTTTTTTTCAGATTTTTAAACATATAAAGCAATAACAACATGAAATAAACACATTGAAATGTAAATATGAAGAAAACAGTGATATATATGATGTAGTGGATGTAAAATAAAAATGATATATCAAAGCCGATACCAAATCCTGTTGATCCTTGATAATTGTCCAATCAAGGACTCAAATGTGGAGAATCAATACAAAATAACATCACATATATAAAAGTATCTCATCATCATGAGCTATATGTAGCAAAGCTGCAAAACAAATAAAACTAGAAACTATCTATCTGAGATCAGGATTCAGTTCCCTCTCCCGAGCAGCTATCTTTCTGTGTTTTTCAGCAATTGCTTCAAGAGATTTTTGTATAATTTCTGCACTAGAAACTGTACAAGATATAACATCATGTCTAGGGAGTCTAGCCAGATGGTATTTCAATTGTGTAACCCCTCCTGCCATCTTGGTCCCACACAATTTACATGATAGATGTGCCTGATTTGTCCCACCATCAAGCTCCCCATACTCCCAAAATGGATCCAAGGATTTTGACATATTTGCAGTGAACTAATTCAAGTTTCAAACCTAGGGCACCAAAAAATCAAATAATTGGCAGTAAACACGCAGACACAAAAAATGGCAATAAGAGGGTGCATAAGAAAGTAAAATAAAATGAAACATGCTGTCCAAATATGGAGAAAACCCTTGCATTGACTCATGGACATGAAAATCATAGCAAATGGAAAAAAAACAAAGAAACATAATCTTGGTAGGCAAAGAGGCAAGCAAGCATAACTCTAAATCTATGAAAAAAATCATTAACATAGGGGTTTTTAAGAACATACCTATTAATGGAAGAAATGAAGTTTCTCTCACTGTTCTTCAATCTTTGATCAACAAAAAATTCTGAGTTGATAGTGATAATGGCTCTTTGATCCTCAATCCGTCATTGACAACCACCGCAAAGCTCTTCCCCTTCCTTCTCCAAGTCTCACAGACGAAAATGACAAAAAAAAAGACAATTCCCTTTTCTAGCCGTGGCCCAGGAGTGCCCGGTGATATTTCCCATCGTCGCGCGATAATATATCGACGATATTATCAACACTGATATATACATATGATTGGCAGTATTATTATGATGTAATTACTTCATTGCTTGATCTGGTCATGAGACAAGCTATAAAGCAATCAATATGATTTTAATAGGAACTCCTTGTTAGGAAGTTCCAAGTAATTGGGCGAAATATTATCTCCTGAAGCATCCTGTGGAAAGTACCTTCATGTTTATAAAGAGGCATGATATTTTGAATTAAGTAATCATCACAAGTGGAGGCACCATCATGTTTGTGCTTCATGCCTAGATCTCTGTTCGTCATGTGTAAACATGTTAATAGTTTACGAGTTGAGCGTAAATTTAATGACATTCTCTGTATTCTCATGAATGTTGTGGTTTTTTCGTCCTTATTAAGTCATGTGTACACACATCCCTTTTCTTTACTCCCTTTTCATTACTCTAAAACTTCAACCTAGGTGAGGCCTATGTTTAACGGATTTATTTGGGTTATTAACTTCGGACTTTTGTGGAAAATGCCTCTATGCCTTTGATTTTACTTTGATCTGTTAGATGCTTATGTTTATGGTAAAATTCATCTAAGGCAAACTTTAACACATTTTTTGTTAAATGTTTTTAGAATTGGCAATTATCTTCCTGCGTAGTATCATGACCGCATAAAGTGTTTTGCCTGCAAATTGCATTGGAATAATTTTTAGTACCATGAGCATACAAAGTGTTTTCCCTGCAAATGGTAGTGGATCAATTTTAGTATCATGACCGCATAAAGTGTTTTGCCTGCAAATTGCATTGGAATAATTTTTAGTATCATGAGCATACAAAGTGTTTTCCCTGCAAATGGTAGTGGATCAATTTTAGTATCATGAGCGTACAAACTTCAAAGTATTTTGCCTACAAATGGAACTGAATATATCTTGCTGTTTGTATAATGCTTGTCACTTCATTTTCTTGATTGCAGGATAAGAAAAAAGATGCAGTGAAGAAGGTAATAGCTGCAATGACAGTTGGAAAAGATGTTTCGTCACTGTTCACAGATGTTGTGAATTGCATGCAAACAGACAATTTGGAGCTGAAGAAGCTTGTCTATCTATATCTTATTAACTATGCTAAAAGTCAACCTGACCTTGCCATACTTGCAGTGAATACCTTTGTCAAGGTAAATGTTTTGCTTTTCTACATGCATTTTTATTGTTATCTACTTGGGGACCTTCTTTTCACCAATGACAGTAAATGACTGAGTGGGTGGTCCCTATTGAATTCGATAGTAATTCAAAACCATCCATTTCTTTCATGACACTCGGAATCTATGAATATCCACTTAACTAGATAAGCTTGGCTTGGAGATAATTGTCAGAATGAAAAATGAAATGAGCTTACTAACTGATTTGAATGCTTTGGAAAATGTGTTATGTGAGAAGTCCAACTCCCGAATGTTAAGGTGAAAATTTCAAATGCTGCTTGCCTTAGCACATTTAGCAGTCCTGCCAGCACAGAATAGCCAAGCTTCAAGACAGATACAGAAAAGCACACAAGGGACTGCTTTTTTAGTCATTCCTTTTGTTTTTTTCAATGATTTGAAGGAAACCAAGAACAATGAGTGTCATCTTTTGAACTAAACATGTAATGGCTTTTGTGTAATGGACTCATTGTTGTCTTTTATATTGTGAACTTAAAAAAAAAAATACTAGAAAGCGTAAGTTGAGAGGACTGCTAAATAATAGTTTTGAGCCTTGATTGTATTATTATCGTCTGCACATTCTTGATGTTGCCATTATCAAAAATCTTGTTGATGCTTGTCATTCTTTAGGGACTGTCTGTTATATTGGTCATAATTTATTAAAGTGTTTTCTACAGCAACACTAAATGTTTGATTTTTTACACGTATCCTTCCTTGCATTTACAGTCTTGCATTCACTAGTCAGGTTTATATGTACAGTCTCTTCTTGTAGATATTATGAACCCTAGTTGGTCTCCAATTTGACATCATTGACATCTTTTAATTTTTCACCTTCAATTCTGTCTTCTGATTCACTTTCCTGCTTCTTTTAGTGTATTTGCAACCTACAGCAGTCCCATGTCATTCTTTAATGCCCCAACGTTCTCCTTAGAGGGCTTGCAACCCTCGTTGTATCATTTTCCTTCATCTTCACCTACTAACCCTGCTTGTCATCTTTGACGATTCACACTCTAACCCCAACCAAATAGACATCACATGAAATATCACTCTAAAATCACATGACAACTACAAAAACAAAACATTAAGTTCGAACAATTTCAACAAAAACACAACCCTAAACCTAATAATTTCAAGGTGTAACCGCAAGCATCCTACAAAACATTAGAAGGAAAGAAAGGAATGCAATAATTTACCACGCATAATCTTGGATGCATCCAGAAGTTGTCATTTGTCTTGGAAATGTTCCAATACCCAACAATGTCGAAACTAAAATGGCAACTCCCCACCAAATTCCTTTAGAAGTAGTGCTATTAGAACCTGAAGTTGCAGAGTTTTGTCTCAAGATTCAAGACAGTGAAGCTTCTGAGCTTTTCAAAACAATGATGATTGCTCAAAATGGGTATGGTGGCTTGGCCGGTCCAGTATGGACTCAGCTGGTTTGGTACCAAACTGTTCCCCTAGTACGGTTTGCTGCCCAAGTTGCCCTGGTGGTTCATCTGCTTGTTTGGTTTCACTGGTTCCGAGTCTGACCGGGCTGAGTTTTAAAACACTGGCGCATGCATGTACACACATGCATATATATTTTCTTCAAGGAAAACCTTGCAAGGTTCGCCCCTCTTCACCGGAATATTTGGATGGAGGGCAGCTTAACCAGCAGCAACAATAATGGCTGGTAACCACGAGGGACTCAACCTGATTTAAACTTGTGACCCAAGGCCTTGCCATCGGAAACATGCCTTAGATGGACTTTTCAGTCGAGGGAGCTAACCCTTGGAGCTTAGTCAGGTTTATATTGACAGACTTTTTTTGTAGATATTATGAACCCTCATTGGTCTCCAATTAGACATTATTGAAATCCCTAATTCTGTCTTCTGGATCCCTTTTCCGCTTCTTTTAGTTTTTTGCATCCTACTGGAATCTGATGGCATCCTTTAATGTCCCAACCTTCAACTTAGATAGCTTGCAACTGTCTTTATAGCATATTCTAATCCTTCTACAGGAATTTACTGCTGCTGAATATTTCTTTTGAAGATCCAACCAAATATGTTGTGCATTGATGCTAAATTAAAAGATATTTGTCACAGATAGTTGTGAGTATCTTTGATAATCATATCTTTGAGCATCAATTAGTTTCAAATTCACAAAAAAATTGTTGAGATAAAAGTATAACTTGACATTCTTATGATTCTTTCTAGCATATTTAAACTTTAAAGCAATGTTCCACCGAGTTTCCGGGATGGGGAAATGCGGGAGCGGGGATACGCACAAGGGGGACGTATATAAGCAACCCCAAAATTTGGGGAATTTTCGGGGAAACGGGGGGACATCAAAGTCATAAAAATTATAAAATTATAAATTATTAAAAATTTAATTAAAAATAACTAAATAGAAAATTTAAATAATTATCATTGTACATCTAAAGAATAAATATGATCATCATTGCATATTAGACTATTATCATTGATTCATTTATGAATTATCATTTGACATTTCTGCATTATAATTTAAATTCAAAAATCTACATTCATAAAGTAAATTACTAAATTGAATCCATCATTTGACATTATGCAATGTTCCATCTAAATTCATGAATTATCATTTGGCATGATGCAAGGTACATCTAAATTAAATTAATAAATTCATCATTTGACAATTGAAATTCAAATTATGCAATGCACATAAACTTATACTATATAGGTTTAAGATAATTTCATTTTTTAAATTTTTATTTAAATTTTAATATAATTTAATTTTTAAGTTTTAACAAGTTTGATGTTTTAATATAGTTTAAGTTTTTCTAGTTTTGTTGTTGTTTTTTAAAATTTTTTCATATATTTAAATTTGTATTTTTTTTTTAAAATTTTTAATGTTTTATAAAAATTATTAGGCAAAAAAATGGGGGGACTCATATGCATCCCTCCGGCGTCCCCCTTGCGTCCCCCCGTCCCCCTTCAAAGGAGTTGCGTTTCGCTGCCCAAAAAACGTCCCCCCAGAGTTTCTCCGAGTTTCCCCAAAAAGGGGACGTGGGGGAAACGTTTCCCTAGGAGTTTCCTCGTCTGCGGGACGTGGGGGAGCGCCGGGGCGCGTCCCCCACCTTGGGGGACGCGTCCCCGTGGAACACTGCTTTAAAGCACTCACTTCTTGTTCTTTATTTAGACATTGCCTAGCCTAACCATCTACTATCTGAAATCAATGAAACTAGCAAATAACCGTACTTTGCTTCTAATTTGGAGTTAATATTTTTCCAAGTGGGCAGAGCAAGCCTCTTGAACTTAACATTGATAACTAACTGAACAAATTTATGGCTTACCTCTCAAATTAAGTTGTCCACGATGAATAATTTTATGCTAAAACGCTTATTGTTCATAAATTATTAGTTATGTTCTCGAAAATGACCAAGAGCCAAATCTGTGATATAATAGGCAATGCCAAGAACTTATGTTAACTTTAGGTTGAAGTGATGCCAAGGAGTGTTATTTGTTGAAATTTTGATGTTATATGCTGTAACAATCACTTATTCCAAAACTTCTTTCTGCTGCAATATTAGTTAAGCAATTGTAGATAGAACATAAATCAAATGCACAATTGAAGATAACCAAGAACAAAATGAGACACACAGAATTTAGGTCCAATGACCAGGGGCCAACTAGATTCTTCTTCTATCAGATATCAATTGTTTAATGGAGAAGCAGAGAACAATGAGAGATCAAGAGAATGAGTAAGTTCACTCAAATTTGAACAAGTTGTAGCATGAAGATCATTGGTAGTAATGACAGATGCAAACACTAAATCAACCTTCCCTTCAACCGAATCAATCCTTGGCTCATCAAGTTCTACTCTTCCTCTCCAAGTCACTCTCTCTCACAATCTTCTTCAAGTCTCATCAACTTTATCTCTCAAGATCGAATTCTTCTTTCAAAATGCACAAGTATGTATGGAGAAGAGATGATATGAGATACATATATAGGAGGAGCAATATTCATGCCTTGAGGAAGAGTAAAATATGCCATTTATGATTTAGGGGAGTGTAACGCATGCCATTAAGGAGAAAAACACATGCCTTAGTGTTGATTTTTAAGTAGCTTGGGAGGTACTCCAAGCCCTAGGGTTCGGGGTTTGGAGGGCAAAGCGCCAGAAGGGTCCCTTGTGGGCTTGGAACCCAAGCATGGGGTTTTGCACCAAATCGTGTTTTGGGCATTTCCATGAGCACATTTCTACATGTGATGGATGAGGTTGATAGCTCTCGACAAGACGAATCTAATGCAACGAGAATCGTCCGATTTCGAGTTGTAGAAGTGGAGATGTGAATTTTTGAAGTTATTTTTGGGGTTGACACCATAAGTGTCAAGATCGGCCTAAGGTGTTTTTAGGTTTATGACAGTTGGAAGCTCGTTGTGATGACGTTTTGGGGCCCTTCATTTATGATATAAATAGAAGGTGAGTGTGAGGACTATTCCTCATCCATTCAAGCAACACAAGGGCTCATTAATGAACTCGGTCAAGGGAGAAGGACACCTCTGAAATAGCCGTAGCCAAGGAGGACAAACAACAAACAATTCAGGGCCTTTTTGGAGGAGAACGAGCTGTTTTTAGGAGGGCCGAGGCTGAGGGGAGCAGATTTGGGCTAATTCAGAAGGAGTTTAGGGTGGTTTAAGGTGCGGTCTACCTACAACAAGCAAGCCGCAACCTTGGAAAATTCTGTGGAGAGGGCCACATGCTTATTTGTGGTTAGGACAACAGGTCGAGAGGTTGTTTTGTGGGACAGAACAGACCGCAGGCCTTGTGTCCTCTCACAGCTAGCAGCGTTGGTTTGTGCCCAAGACAATGTTAAACATGTAGGGAAGACTTATGAAGGGAAGCTGCAACTGCTTCTAGCATTGTGTGTGTGTGTTTTAGGGTGATTGCAACATGCAAATTTCCCTAACCAGGAACAATGAAGAACAACAATGAATTGGAGCAGAGTTTGTCTTGTGTTGGGTCAACGAAGTTGACTAGATTTGGAGCAGCCTGTGGCAACCAATTTGGAGGCTTGATTCGCTGATCGAAAGCCTTCATCGGTGCAAATCTTACAGTGTAGTATTGGGTGCCATTGATTTGGTGGAGGGCAGTGTGTTGGCTACCCAAAGTAGCCCTAGACGAGCTATCTTGAAGTGACGAAGAGGAGCTGAAGGTTGGGTGAATATTGTTGTCGAAGTGCAACATCTTGATGGACAAAGGTGGCTGCTGGCCTAGCAGATTGGAGCTCTGGATTAGGCCTACCCAGAGAGCAGATTGGATCAACCCGTGTACATGCTACAAAAGTGACTTGCAACAATGTTAGGTGGCAACCCTCTTAGAGTCTGGATGTGTTGTCCTTTGAAGGACTAAGGGGCGACTAGTGAGCAGTACGAAAGCGAAGGATTGACAAGACACGATACGATATCAAAGCTGCAACGAAGTTTGTCATTGTATCTTGTATACCATAAACTGTTGTATTATTTAGATTTGGTTTAATATAACAAAGATTGGGATTGTACAATTTTGTTAAAAACTATGTATACTTGTGCATATGTGATTTAATGCTTTATATTTTGCGCTGTGCAAAGTAGTTTTGGTTGAGATTCTTGGTTTGGCAGCGTCAGTGATTTTAAGATTCTAACGTAGACCCAAGATCATGGAAATTCAACACTTAGTAACTTATACCATTAAGGAGAGGTATGCATGCCTTAGTTAAGGAGAGTGTAACATATGCATTAAAGAGAGCGTAAGAGGAATCTTTTATGACATGCCTTTATTGAGTGCATAAGAGAGAGTGTTACGTATCATTAAGAGAGAGAGAGAGAGAGAGAGAGAGAGAGAGAGAGAGAGAGTTACGTAGTGCTATGTGAGACATCAAGGAGAGAGGTGCGAAGTGATTGAGGCGATGAGGGTAAGGTGACTTGAAATTCTTTTTAATAATAATATCATAATATCATAAAGGATAATAATAATAATAATAATAATAATGATGATGATGATTAAGTCGAGGTTGAACTATTAAGATTGATTAATGATAAGCTAAGTGATTTTCCATCAACTATACTTGGTTACCAATTGAAGCAAGGTGATTTACTATTTTTGGAAAGTCATACTTGAGATGCTAGACATGACTTTCCAATTTTTAGAAAGTCACTCCAAAATTGTCAGAAATGAGATTTTATTTAACTAAATTCATCCTTGAGCTGACAATTTTTAACATTATCATACTTTGCTGTTAGGGATACTAAAAACACCACGAGGATTGCTCAGGAAAGCCTCAATTTTGAAGCTCGATAGAGTCTTTGCCAGAAAAAAGTATTGGCTTGAGAAAATTAACATGTCATATAGATAGATAGATGGATGGATGTAAGAATTTGATTGCAAGCATATACTATTTCAAGCAACCATGGAAGGAAACCAAAAAATGTTATTCGAAACCAAGGTTACCAACCTGGGGTTTGAGGGTCTCAGGGTACATGAGTTTAAGGTATGGGTTAAATAATTTGGATCTGTGAACGCTGGGTACATAGATTCATATAACATATCCATATCCATGCATTGTATAAAGGGATTATAGAAAAAAGATAATGGTAGACATATTATCAACTCAAATTTACATGCTGACATGATCTATACAATGACCAAAATAAGACAACTATACATTTGATATATCATATACGTTATAAGCATTTCCAAAAGCAATAGATAACACAACAACATATGCTCAAAACTTTTTCTTGTTGGATTCTTGGTCATGGTATGTTATGCCATCTTTATGAGACTTTCTATCAACTGTTATGCAACATGCCATCTCATTCTTTTTTTTATTGACCCTTTTTCCATGTATATATATATATATTTTAATTTTTAAAATTTTTTTATTATTTTTATTTATTTCGATTTTTTAAATATCTTGAGTTGAAAA
This sequence comes from Pinus albicaulis, assembly GCA_034641835.2. Classification (NCBI taxonomy): domain Eukaryota; kingdom Viridiplantae; phylum Streptophyta; class Pinopsida; order Pinales; family Pinaceae; genus Pinus; species Pinus albicaulis. The sequence goes on along the minus strand of CM076578.1, from coordinate 1,536,835,261 downwards.
ACTTATCCTACTGAGTTTATCCCCATCCTCCTTTGGAGTGAAACTTTATACAATATTTAGTATATTGTCTCCTAGATTCAGTGGTGTCATTATCTAGTTTAACCTTCAGTCTTGTTCTTGTATGTAATCTAGCTTTTTAATAGTTGCAATTTCCTTATTCTCTATATGTGCATTGAGATGTCTGACAAATGACCAATGATCTTTATGCTTTTTTTCAAGTATCTTGTCTAAGATAAGATAATGTTATTAATGTCTAACAAGTGACCACAAAAGTAGGTCAGTGGGACTAAAGGATACATCTGGTACGAGTACAATGTGGGAGTGCAAATGTAACTCCTAGAAAATGCCAAAGCTAAAATCTAGGATAAAATGAAGCCAATAATGATAAAACAATAGGACAACATCATAAATATGTATATAACCAGATCAAAGCCCCCTGGTGATGTAAAAGACTAAGTGAATAAGTCCAAAGTTAGAGGTCGATGATGTCAAGATTCAAGAATGCCCAAGTCTAATAGCCAATGGTGAGGGAGGTGATAGTGATGCTGGTTTGGGAACCGTCTAGAACTAATCCCTCTAACGCTCTGAGTGTGAGTGAACTGAAGTGTTGTATGACACCTCCGTAACGGTCTTGAGGATACTGATTGGCCTCCTAAAGGGGGGGAGGCCGAGGGGAGACTTGAGGTCTCACTGTTCTATTATTTGAAATACTTTGGAGCTTAGCTTGTTGCTTATTGCTTCGATCAATTGGTTCAACCTGAATATATGATGGGATCATTTGAATCATCGTCGAGTGAGGCATGGTATATAGGGTTTATAAAGGGTATCAAGTTCGCCCCCCCAGATCTCGAAGCCATAGAGGACCGTGGGTCTAATAATTGTGTCCATGAGGTAGGGTTTGGACGAGATATCCTGAAATTGACTCTGGAAGCACCATCTCTCGATAAGGGCTAGAGAACCATACCCTTTGCTAAGCTGAGGATATAATTCTTAAGTGCAAGCCAATTTATTGTATTCTTTTCTTTGCTAATTTTGGGAAGATGAATGAGGTTTATTAGATCATTTTTGACTTGATCAATCTTCACTTCAACAACATAATCATGCTCTTTGTAAGTTTTTTCAAAAAATATTCTTTAATCTTCACAATTTTGAGATTCTTTTTCTTCTTGAGCTTCACTTTATAAGCCTTATTTTTCTGAACAACTAATAAAGGTAGCATGGCTAGTCCTTGTTTCTACTTGTTTTTAAGACTTGATTAACAATCCTTATTCTCTAGAAACTTTTGAATTTCCTTTTTACAAGTTATGAACATGGTACGCACTTGGTGACAACCAAGTCTTGTTTGTCCTTTAAAACTTTCTTCTTGTTCTCAAAACACTTTCCTTATTTCAAATATTTTCTTATAGTGCACCTTTTCCTCTAGTTAGTCTTATCAATTTTGATATGGCCTTTTGCTTGCCTTTACAAGGTTTAAGAATATTGTGAAATTTATAATTTTTTGGCAGAGGTCTCCCATTTTTAATTGTTAATTTTATATGCTATGTGTTTCATGGTCACTGGAGATCAATGACACACTACGTCCACGCAATATTGTTCTAGGCAGATCCACCCAAAGGGATCACTTCCCGCTTGCTCAAACATGGATCATAACCCCTAAGGTGTCGAGAGAATTGAACATGTGACCTCCCAACAACAGAGGTGCTTAACTACATGGACTCGACCAATTGAGCTAACCCTTCGGGCTAGAGGCCTCCTATTTAATTAGGCACTTACACATTTAACATTTTGGTTGAGTATTCTTCCTTTCATAAGAAGTAAAATTTAAACAGCGCTTGACTTCTCCTATTAAGGTTATCAATCAACTAGAAAACAACCTCATGTGAATCGATTATTACCGTGCAACATTATAAAGGAAAAGTGCAACTTTTAAGTCCATACCTTGGATAATCATCTTATAGAATTAATCATTTTGTGGCTTTGGAGAATCATTTATTGCCTCATTGGAATTCCTTCTTGCCTTTCCATACATTTGTTTATGTTTAATTTCATGAACCTTTGGTCTTCTTGGTTATCAAAGGGCACTTATAGTTATTATACTATAATTTCAACATCATAATGTGTATCATGTTGAATAGATTATGGTGTCCACAATAAAAATATGGTGTTCGATTTTTGAAGTATTTGATTTCAACAACTATAAATGGGATTTTGGCATGTTATAAAAGGAAGTCGCCAGGACAATTTACTTGAGCTATTAATAAGTAGTAGTATTTTGATTCATTGCAATCCAAGTTTGAAAATTGTCTTTACTATCCTCCTTTTGCCTTAGCAATCTTAAATTCAAAATTGGGAAGGGGTATGAACAACTTATGGTTGACCACTTATTAGAAGTTGGGTACGTTGAATACTTTGTGTAGATGCCAAAGTAAAATCTTATTGTAGCTATTATACTGCTAGATTTCTTTGTTGATTTGACACCTTTTGCATAGGAATAAAAGGAATTTATATCCCTTGACCAGGGTCTTGGCCTTAAATGAACCAATGTTGTGAATCTTGAATTATGGTAGCTATTATACTGCTATATTTCTTTGATGATTTGACACCTTTTGCATAGGATAGAAGGAATTTATATCCCTTGACAAAGGTCTTGGCCTTAAATGAACCAATGTTGTGAATCGTGGATAACATGTGGTAGGCATTTGATCAAAGGCTACAGGATGTGCACAAGTTTCATCTGTTGCGATACTTGCACCTTGTGTATGTACTTGTTGAGTCAAAATATAGGGAATTAGAAAGATAAGTAATGTTGTGAATCATGGATAACATGTGGTAGGCATTTGATCAAAGACTACAAGATGTGCACAAGTTTCATTTGCTGGGATACTTTCACCTTGTGTATGGACTTGTTGAGTCAAAATAGAGGGAATTAGAAAGATAAAGTATAAACTAGGGTAGTTCCATTGTGATTCCTCAAGAAAAGAATCAAACATTGGATGAGGATATCATGGTATTGCTATGGAATTGTGGTTGCTATAAGGGGAAAGTGAAATCTTCCTTAAGGTTGACATGACATTGGTATGAGTTTTGATATTGGGAGTGTTTGACATTTGAATCTTTATAATTTCTTACCCTTTTGGCGATTGTTTGAATACTTTTGCAACATGGCATTAGGCAACCTTTATTTTTTAGTCTTTGTTTTGAACATTGTCATCATTTTTTTGTAGTTGGTGGCACTTTAAGACTAAGCATTTATCTATTATGTTTACATGGCACATGCATCTTATGGAAGCTAGTGGCATGGATTCTTCTCTTTCCCATTGAACGTTTCCTTGATCTTTGACTTTATTCACCCCGACAATCTTGTTTATTGGGCCTTTACATTTTCCATCCCATGTGAATTCCACACCCCATCCCCCTCTTATCCTCCTCTTCTCCCTTCCCTTGCAAACCAATTGATTTTGACTACACTTTTGCCCTCATTATACAACTTGCTTTGTCAACTGCTTGTTGAATTTTTCATGCTTTCACATATTCTTCAAAATTTGATTTTCTCATTCATATACTTGAGGAAGTTGCTCAAGATCCATTCCCTCATACCATGTGCTTGTAGAATTTTCTAAATCTTAATTCTTATGCAGAAATTATTTCTGTTAATCTGGTTAAGCTTCTCCTACTTATTGAAGTTATCAACTGAATAAATTCAAGTTAACATCAAAGCAAAACACATAACAGATCTCTACCAATTCAGATCTAGAATAAGCACATGCACACAGACAAAGTGACACAGTTATTTCTGGACAAACTGTCCCCGGAAAAACCCAATGTGGGAAAACCGGTCTTTGGCTGCTGGAAGGCTCTATTATTAAGAATATTTCTGAATACACAACTCTAGGTTCCAGATCTGGAAAACCCTACAGAGAAAACTCTAGATCTGCAGCACCTGGCTGATCCAAGACCAACAATACTGACTGATCCACACCCTCAAACGGGATTTACAGAACTCAGCTAGATCTAGGCCTAGAAACCCCAGATCTGCCCTTGAAAGACACCGCGTCAGCCTCTGAAGGCCTCCAAATGCTCAGCGCTGTCACTGGAAGGGACTGCGTTACCCTAGACTGGGTGACATAGTCACTACACTGCCCCCTAAGGGTCTCTGTGTAACCCCTAAAGGGTTTTCTGAAAATCACGCTGTCCTTGCTGCTACCGTCTGCTGCTGCTGCTGACCCCGAGATCAGATCATCCCCTTGGTGTAAATTCCCCTCTCTGCAACTGAAACACTTGAAAATTCTTAGCAACCCCGCCCTAGAATCTCAGCTTAGCTTCAGTGCTCTGCCTTTGTGTATCTTACCAATGACCCCAAGCCTTTTCTTTATACTTTTCTCGTTGAAAAATCAACGACCAAGATTAAATCTTTAATCAATGGCTAAGATTAAAAGAAAGCTTGATCCGTGTGACTTAAGACAATTTCATCACATGTTTAATTAAATTCACTTTAATTATTTTATTTTCTTAAGTTTTAACTTAGGAAATACATTAAAATAATTAATTAATTTAATATCTCTTAAACCAGATGAAATTTCCCAAATCCATTTATGGGTCTTGTAGATCAGGTGAACTCTAGTCCTTTCTCAAAATTTGGGACCTAGAGCACAACTAATGCTACCCCAAATACACAAAATCTCAACAGTGCTCACTATGACTTACTTACCCCTACTCTAGAGACTAGCTTCAAAATAGTTAAGAGGAAGGATACATCTAGAATAGGCATATAATTAAAAGCAATCACGATTCTTGCATCACACCTAGATTCCAGGATTTGCATAGCATATAAGGTAGATAAGCATTTAAACAACGGTTTTTCATTCGGTCATTTGGTTCTTAATTGATCGAAAAACAAGTAAGTTGGCTCCGTAAGGCACTGGTCTCACATCTAAATCTAATCTAATCTATAAACTTGCTAAATCAACCAAGTGGCTAGGCCATTCAATCATGTCTCCCAGAGTCATTGGTTACCCATATCCTGCTGTTGGGAGAACTCTAGAACGAAGAGGTCGGGGATTAGGGTGACATCCCTTGACCTGACTCGTTGTCGCACTGTGCCTATACAATTTGAGCGACAACAAGACCTTTACTTCATCCCATGGATATCTTTTCAATGTAGTTGTTTGTTGTGGATTTTCATCTTGTGGGTTGCAACACACCATTTGTATCACACATGTTTAGTGATGCTTTGGATCTAACCACAAGAATCTCATGATTGGCCATACTTTTGTTACACTTTATGCCACAACTCTTCCTATTGGTTGGACAAAAGATCAATTTGTATGTTACAATTGGATCGTGGTAGTTAGCGTTTAGTGGTAAAAGTGTGATTTGTTAGGTTAAAAACCAGATAGGTTAAAAACCTTCCCTATGAATATCCAGGAATAGTATGATATGAATTCCATTCTCGGAAAAATCTGGGACAGAAGTCATAGATTCCTTTGCTTTTTCTTATACCATTTCAAGTTCCATATCTAATAAATGCTAGAAAACGATGTTTGTATTGAAAAAAGATGTTCAACTTTGATCCTAAAAAATCTGCAAGTACATTCAGAACTACATCTGTTCGTATTGGGTCTATTTTAACAGGAGCAGAAAGAAGGTGATCAGCTCCGCTATTTTATGGTACGAGTTCCTTCATCCTACATTTACCATATAGATCTATATTTCCATATATGGGTGTAGAAGAAGAAGTGGTTCAAAAGAAATTGTTAGATATTCTTTTCTCGTTTCTCTCAAAGGGATTGAAATCGACCCATCAGATATCTGCCATCTAGAGATACTATATCATGAGTGCTAAGATTAAGTTTACACCTTTCTGTTTACACATGATGCCGCAGGCATCACCTCTCTGCCCATGGGGTCTGCTAGGCAGCTGACATGGGCATCGCCCCTCCACCCATGCGGCCGGCTAGGCAGCTGGCCACACTGCTGTGCAGTGTGACTAAGGTAGTGCTTGTTGAGAGTTTCAGGAAATTGCAGAAGAAATTAAATAGATTATGCAACTTGAACCCTAGGAAAAGGCACCATGTGGCATGGAAAACCTTATACCTCAATCCACAATCCCAAGAGTTCTGAGGAGGAAGAGGCAGATTTCAAACCTGAGGAATGAGGGTCAATACCTCTGAACATGCTAATCACACAAAACTTTTACAGCCCCACTTTCAGTTTCAACCTTTGGGATCCCCTAATAATTCTTTGAGGTGAAGTGGAAGTTCATACATGGCTTGCTAAATTGCAATGGTACCTAGGGAGAGGGACAAAAATGTGTATGTGGATGTCAATTTTTGAAATCAGTGCGCAAGGTGTCATGGTACTTCACATATAAAATTATATATATGAAAAATAATTAAGAGAAGGAGAAAAGAAAAAAAGGAAAATACAAAGAACAGAAACCAAAGACCTATGAATCAGAAAAAATTAAACACAATATAATATGATTGATTCACTAATAATGTGGAACTTGGAATGAAAACGATTAAAATTGAAATTCTGAATTAAATCGCAGAATAATATGATTCATTCACTAATGACGTGGAAATTGGAATGAAGACTAAAACTGAATTTCTAAAAATCTTAAATTTGGAACTAAAAATAAACCCTAGCAAAGCTGAAATTTTTTCGAGTGAATATACAAATTGAGGAGTTCTGCTCGTAGATATCTTCTAGCCACCACTAACAAATCCTTGCAATAAAATCAGAATCTTAGAATAATTTCTTGGATGGATTCATGTAATATGATCACAAAGCATTGGAAATGCAAATCAAACCTTAAATTGGATCGTTGGCATGAAGGATGAAGATCAAAACTTAAAATGAGAATATTGGGCATGAGATTAGATGGCACAAATCATAAATTTTGATTGTTTCAAGGGGACATCTCTCGAGCTTAGTAGGGGTACCTTCCCAAAATATTAACGTGGAAAGTATTGTTGGATATTAGGAAATGTTTCTCTAGGTTGGGGACACATACTCTAAGATGGGGAGATATAACACTTGTATGAGGAGATGTGAGGGTATGTCCTCTAGGGTTGGGGATGCATACCCTAGTAACAAAAATACTTAAGCACGATCGAGTTAGCATTGAGGGTGAAACACATTTACAATTGGGAAGATAAGTTAAACATGGTCTTATAACATTTGGATAAGGCAATCAATACTTGGGTGGAGAGATGGATTGCTACAAACTGTAAAGGGGACTTTGGCAGTTTTGCATATGCATTATCTTAGAGAGTAGAGTGTAATTAGACTGAGTCTTACTATCTTCAATTCATGCGCTTGTTCCAAAAGGACATCACAATCAAAGAATACATTGAGAAATACCAAGTTCTGGAGTCAAAGGCCAAACTCTTTCTAGATTTGGTGCTAAGGATCTACATCTCAAATTTGAGGACCAAAACTTGGATCGAGTTACGAACGATAGAACTTGATTCCTTGGAAAAAACACTATAGCTATTAAAGGGTAATGTTGAAGGTATCAAGAGAAATGTATTTGGCTTTAGTAAAAGGGTTATGCATATGATAGGAGGGCCAAAGAGGAGGGAAATTCAGATTGTCACAAATCCAAATCTCTAGTTGTTTTCTTGTTTAAGAACCTAATCCCTTAACCCGAACGTTGTGTTGTAAATGCTCGCAACCTTGATTTAAGCGATGCAACCCTTAAAATCTTTTTATGGTTAAGGATCTATGCTAGTTTGAGTTTGAATCTTATTCCAAGGGGGATACTTTTTTGAACAGCCAAATAATGATTTCAGTGCACAAGGTCAACCCCATACACACAACACCATTACTTATAGGATAACCTTTGGTATCCCTTGGTATAATGATTGGTAGCCATGATACCTTAAATTTTATGCGTGCAATCTAAAAAAATAGGCTCCTTATTTTGGTTAATCATCATAGTACATTGAAATTTCTTGATACTAAATTGTTAATGGCTGGGCCCATTATGATACTTTTGAATTCTTACCCATTAAAATCCTAGGCCATAAACATATTCAATGTGAAAAAGTGTAGGGTATAGGGTGGAACATACAATGTTGTCGATATTGGAGGTGTAGATGTTGTGTTGCTATTCAATGGATTATTTTGACAGACTTGCTCTAACCACCATGAAAAGTTCCACTCCTTTAACTAAGATGGTTCTGAATATACTATCAAATGCATTCCACCTAAAAGTATCCAAACTTTTGAGGAAGGGCCACTTTGGCTGCATGGTTTACTTGTAATTTATAGATGTAGTTCCTTCAGAATCCTTCCTAGCAAACCCATATCCCATCACCCTATACTTACTCAGAAAATATTAGGGAAAACTATGATTCTCAGTATACCTTTGTATTTATTGCAAAACAAATAATCAAACCACTCTCAAAAATAGGTTCCTCATGACTCACATTGATGATTTGATGGATGCGCTACACGGTACCAAGCATTTTTTTAAACATTGATCTCTACTCTAGCCATCACCATCACTCATTAGGGCCGCTACCAATTCTATGCCCTTGTTACATTTGAACCCTTAATGAACAAAATGTTTGGTAACTATCTCTATAAGTCTATATTGGAATCTTTAATGATATCCTTATATATAGCAAACCACTCTCGTAGCTTCTGGATCTTGTATTATCTACTTTATCAAAAGAAAAGGAATTCAAGTGTGTTTTTTCCAAGTCTTCCTTAGAATGCCTTGGTCATATGATCTCCACAAGGGGTGTTTGTACTAATCTTCCAAATATTCAAGCCATTTAAAAGTGGATGGTGCTTATGATCATTAAGGGGATTTGGGGATTTTTTGGCTTCACCTGCTTCTACACGTATTTTGTACAAAATTTCTCTATTATTGCCCATTTCTTGATTGAATTAACAACAAAGGATGGATTTCACTAAAAAGGAGACAAAACACGATTTTCAGGCTTGGAAAGAAGCCCTTGCTTCGACCATTATGCTTGCTACATTTGATTCACAATACCCTCATCATCCAATATGATTTTGTCAAGTTTGGATTCGCTGCAATGCTCGTAGAGGATGATAAACCCATTGCCTTTCAAGGTAGGAAGTTGAATGATAGAGAATTATGCATGCCGACATATAACAAAGAAATGTTGGGCTACTTAAAGTTGTGGCCAATGTGGTGTCAATTCTTCTTGGTAATAGTACTTTATAAAAAATGACCACCTTGGCTCGAAGCACTAATGACACAAGATACTCCAATAGAGGAGAAAAGAAAGTGGATGGGCCATCTTCAAGCCTGGCTTTATAAAAAAGGGAAAGAGTATATCATTGCGAGTGCTTTATCTTGAAGGGATGAACCACCCTTGGATGCCATCTCAATCATCAAACTTGCTTGGGTGTAAGAGTTACTTACATACCACATGATGGATCCTTCTATAATTCAAAAATGTAATGGGACATTATTGTTGTGAAGAAGATCCAATCTTGAACAATTAGGAATGACATAATCCTCTTTAAAAATTGCATCTATTAATGACATGGCATGTCTTTGTAAATCATGCTTGTCAAGATGGGCATGTCTCTCCTTTGGATGATCGTGTAGGTTTCCACAAGACCTATAAAAAGGTTTGTTGTGGCTCTTATTATTTGAAAATGTATGATATCAAGAGTTTGTGGTAGAATGCAACACTTGTCAATGTAATAAGGTGGAAAGTTGTCCTTATCTTGGCCTTGTATAGTGTAATGCCACCCCCATCCAAAATTGGGAAGGGGTGAGGTGGCTTGTGGCCATCTTTGAGGTGTGTTACAACAAAATATAGCATATATTGCCTTGCCCCACTTTGTATGATGTAAAAGCCCAAACATCAAGTGGTAGTTTGTGTAACTTAGGAAGACTACCCACTATCACTTCGGTAGCACTTTCTCACACTTTTGATTGTCTCTTCACTGAAGGAGGACTTCCCTAAATATAAGATTGCTAAGGCCATGGAGTGGAGGCACAATGTGATTTTGAAGAGTAAGCCCAAGCAAAATGTATGGTTGTAGTGAAAGTGGAATAAGTAATTGGTGTGGGAAAGGAATATGAAGGAAAACCCCATGACTAGTGCCTACGCAAATGGAGTTAAAGAAGCATGGATCTAAGAGGGCTAATGCATGGATGTAAGATAAATAAGGGCTGCTATGCATGACACAAATCAGCCTTAAAATTTCAAAAAATTGATGCAAAAAATAATCCTTGGAGAGCTAGGGTTGCTATTCTAAAACAAAGCCATGTAGGTGATGTTATATTAATTCAAGCAACAACTTAGTTTGTTTGATGCAAGTTAATATGACAACAATGAATCTAAGAGGAATGAAACTCTCACATTACATTTATCCCAAGTAACATGACACGTTCTGCCCCCCTGCTCTTGTCTGGTATTTCATTGGGTGACATGGGTCCGACACTAGTATTTGACTCGTGTCTTGTTCGCAGGACACAAGTTTGACTAGTGTCGGACACTATTGGGGTCCTGAAATTTGGACACACATCTAGTGAAAAAGGCATACAAAAATCGATTTATTGCCTCATTCTCATGCAATTCAGCCACAAGTTTGGAGCTCTCAAAGGTTTTGGAGTGCAACTAAGAGAAATTAAGCAAATATTAGAAGGGATTCCAAGTATTAGGAAGTGGATTTGCCCATGCCCTAATAATACTATGTAAGTAAAAGTGCCGTTCTCCTTTATCTTTCATTTTCATCCTTTTGATTAAATTTTTAACATTACTATTAATTGACTCAGGATGCTTGAGAGTGGTTCAAACCTCATGTGGACAATGTAGAATTTTAGATCTCACTCAAAATCCAGCAGACTTAATAGTTTTTAGGATTTCAAGATTGGGGGGATTGCAACGTTTCCATTAGAGTTTGTGACGTATGAGGGTATGGAATTAGCATTTAATTAAGAAGACCAAGTCCTCTATGTACCTTGATGTTGTTGGCATTCATTGCTGAAGTTCTCTATCATGACCCTAGTAAAAATGTACCCATCACTCAAATAGAATCTCGATTTGACATGTTAAGCTTTTTCTATTTTATTTTAATGCTTATAGGGTGGAATTGATGATGAGGATCCCAATATAGGCAATGATTTTGATGATATGTAGTACTAGTTATTTGTTGTAGCTTGATTTTTTGGACTCCATAGGCCATTGAGGGCCTCTTTTATTTTTGGTTCAGAGATGGATTGCACATGCTATTTTGGTGATATACATTAGTTCTATGATTGAATTTGTATCATCATAATGTAAATGTTTTATATATTTCATATTTTATGTGTGATTCACTAATTCTCTATTTTTTAATATATAATATATAGAACGTGCCCTCCATGTCATGTTCCAAGTGGTCACTGTGTCATGTGTCAGATACTCGACGTTTGTGTCCTCCATGTCCTTTGTTCTCATCTCATATGACTTAGCATTTATCCAATGGTAGTTACACAATTACATGACCTTTATAACTAGTTACAAGGGTTTTCAACAAAATAAATGATATCTGAAAGAATTGCAGAAATAAAGCTTCACACTAGATAGATACATTACCTCCAATCTTCCATTAAGCCCACCCAAATGATATGCTACAGTATGATACAAGGGGAGAGTTCCTCAACCCCCAAATTTCTAACTATTGTGTCTCCCATCACACATCGAACAAGACCATGTAGAACGCCCCTCCTAGGGACACCAAATATTGCCACATCATTATGCAAAACTCAGTAGGAAACTTAAACAATCATTTAACATATATATCCTAACCATCATCATCTAACCTCTTGTGGGCAGAACCCTAATACATATCCAAGATAAGCATATATACCAAACCGCCTTAATGAGATAGTACATTCTATATCCATCAAAAGTGCAACCAAGGGGTGATCAACTGACAACAAGGCAAGCACATGTGAAAATATATACTACAGTGTAATACAAGGGGAGAGTTCCTCAACCCCCAAATTCCGAACTATTGTGTGTCTCCCCATCACACATACAACAAGACCATGTAGAATGCCCCTCCTAGGGACACCAAATAATGCCACATCATTATGCAAAACTCAGTAGGAAACTTAAACAATCATTTAACATATATATCCTAACCATCATCATCTAACCTCTTGGGGGCTAGAACCCTAATACATATCCAAGATAAGCATATATACCAAACTGCCTTAATGAGATAGTACATTCTATATCCGTCAAAAGTGGAACCAAGGCGTGATCAACAAGGCAAGCACATGTGAAAAGATCGCCAAGCAGCAAACACAATCACATCCAACCAAGCAGAAGGGAGACTTCCCCAACCAAAGGTCTCCACCAAGTGATCAAATGCAGTGAAGAGAAGGGGCTTCATGAAGATGTATCCTCCAAGTTGGTCCAATGCTGCAAGAATACCAGCAGCAAATCTCTGTCAATGTGTTGAAAATCACAAGATGGAACCTCATAAAATGTAACTTGTAACAAGGTGAAACTGAAGAACCTTTGCATAATCACAGAGTACATGACCAAATGGAAGGGTCTATTGAATGAGGAAGTGACTTGGGAATCTGTAGCATTTTTGTTGCAACAGCCAAATTTGTAGTTGTTGTACAATACTACTCTCAGTGGCCATTTAATTTTGAAATAAAGTGTGTTGTATTTCAAATATTGCTCTCTATTCTTCAAGTGGCTTACTCATTAAGTGCACCTGTTGTTTCTTTTCATGCATTTGTTGAAAATCATGTTGGAGGCCAAAAGGGGGGTTCTATTACCAAATTTGGCAAATATGACTTTTCATCCAGATTTGAGGCATGTTTTAAGATATTATACAACATACATTGGACTCATATTTGGGTGACAATGCATCTTTTCAGCTAATCATCCGTCTTGACTCTTCACAAAATTGGCCTTTATTGCTAGATTTTTCAGGTTTGAGGGAAAATCATTTTTTAAGCTGGAGAGCATGTTCATTTGTGTACTGAACTGCGACAAGTTTATTGTTTATTAGACATTATGTTCATTGTTGTGTATCTAATTGCAACATGTTTATAGGGTGTTTGTATGTTAGCTATCATATATGTATGCTTATCACTTATAGTAGTATTCTAGCCATAGGCCTTTTAATATTTGTAAGGGGCCACTTTTATGTCTATATCCTCCTATTACTACTTGCATCCCTTTAGCCCGTCATTTAAATCAAAAAACATTTTTTATTCAATGTACAACATATCTGATTGTTTCTGTTTGGCTGCTCATTTGCCACTGAATGATGTGAGGAACTTTTTCTATGTTGGGTTGTGAATTTAGAGGTCAAAATGTTGATTACCTTAAGGCTTATATCCAGAATGTGGACCTCTGGCACTTGTGAGCTCAAACAACAACCGAATAGAGTGATAACACTTTATAAAATATGGCAGTAGAGTGCTAGGGGATAGCTCTAGCAGTTATCACAATGTTGCCGGGCATTTGGCTAGTTCCGTGCCAGCAGGTGCCTGGTTTGAATTCACCTAGGTTAGGCGTAATAGTCAATGCCGACAGGGTTACTAGAGATGCCATTCATGAATATGTGAAGCATCTTTTGGGTTTCCCTGTGAGGTTTTCCTTGGAAAAAATCTGCCATTAAAAAATTGGCAACAACCTTAGCAGGGTCAGGTTTTATTGCACTATTTTCTACCCACTGGCTCAACTAATCCATTGCTGCTATTATGTACACGGCATGAATCTGTTTAGCAAGCACAACCACAAATTGTCTGATATGATTTAAGTGACAATCATATGTTTTGTGCTAATTAACAATAACGTTGATAGATGGCTACATTCTTTGGTTTGTAAATCAATTTGTGTAACCTAAAAAACAATGGCAGATGGCAAGAATATGGAAGTGTTTATTGTTGCTTGGTATGGGTTCGCTTTACTATGGTTCTTCAAAAAGAATGTTGCTTATGCTTACACCTTGTATGTGTCTTTGTTGTGAGAGTTTAAGGATGAGTGCATATACCTTGACTCACAAATGTCAGAATTTGACCCCGTGAAATGGTTTACCAATACGATCAACACATATAAGGTTTGGTTGGCAAATTATTTGCAGCTTTAAGGAAAATAAGGTGGATTGATTCACTTTTGGTCTTCTGTAGCAACTACTTTGGATAATTGAGTAGCATTAATAAGTGATTCCCTATACATTATTGAAGAAACTATCAAAGAATGATGCAAACTTTTGATTTTCGTCAGAGGATCTTAAAACATTGTTGGAAGGATTGTTCCGGTACTGAACAATATGCATGGGGGGTATAAGATGGAATAGGAAATGCTTATCATAAGAAAAATGCTCTGGAATCACGAATGCTTATCTTATGAAATATAATCATGTGAATGCATATTTGGTTGCACTTAATTTCTCATTTAATTATACAGGTAAAATACCTTCTCTATTTTGTTGCAGGATTCCCAAGATCCGAATCCTTTGATTCGTGCTCTAGCTGTACGAACAATGGGTTGTATTCGGGTTGACAAAATCACAGAGTATTTGTGTGATCCGCTTCAAAGATGCCTAAAGGTAATGGACCCCTTTTCATGAACAATTAATTGGCATGTTCTTGTCAGCTGATTTTTAATTTCTATAGAAGTTCCATGATTTTTACTTTCTATAGAACTTCTACTTTCTATAGAAGTTCCATGAATACATTCCCTGCATTTTGATAGCTCATTGCTACACAGTTCTTGATGTCTTCAGGTTATTTATATTTCTTAAAAGGTTATTTATTTTGTCTTGTAAACATCTAGGATGACGATCCTTATGTGCGAAAGACAGCTGCTATATGTGTTGCTAAGCTTTATGATATTAATGCTGAACTGGTGGAGGATAGAGGGTTTCTAGAGACTCTTAAGGAATTGATTTCAGACAGCAATCCCATGGTTGTAGCGAATGCTGTGGCAGCACTAGCAGAGATCCAAGAAAACAGTAGTAGAGCAATATTTGAAATTACTAGTCACACGCTTTTTAAACTTTTGGCAGCTCTCAATGAATGCACTGAGTAAGTTTCTTTCTAGCTGCAACTCTGGCTTTGTTTCATTAAAAAACTCATTCCTTTGAAAGTCTTCTTTTTATATCAATTATTTGTGTTTGAATATGCTTGCCTGAAGGAATATGTTTCTCATTCTCAATGAGCACTTTATTATGAAGTAAGGGAACTTCTTGACAGTGAGGTTCCATGCAGAACTTATCAATGAAAGAGAGAGATGGTATGAATGTGTATGCTATCTTTATGAAGCATCATTGGTATGCCGCTTCCTGTATTTAAACTTTAAGTGAGAGTGGAGTGGACAGCATGACAGAGATTCTTGACACCTTTATTATGAGCAGGCTGTATCAATGGTCTTTGCAGAAGATAAATGTTTTAGTAGTAGTATCCAGTAAAAGAAAGCTCTTAGATTTATTTGCAGCTCTGATTTTTCTTGAAAAATAAATTTTGTATTAACACAGAAATATGTACAAATGAAAGGAAAAGGTGGAAGGGTACAATGGAAAATCACATCCTCTTCCTAAGTGCTACTAGAACAGAAAAAAATCTGAATAAGTTGACGTTATAATTCAATTGTATCTGTAATCAGAAGAGAGCTTTTTGCCACCCATTGCATACACACCTCTTCTGATAATGTAACGACAATATGCTTGCATCTGAATCTCCAGATAGTGTGTAAAGCGGTGATTCTGAAGCAGTGTCAAATTTGTGAAAAAGCAGAGAGCACTAGATACATCTTGCCCCCAAAATTGCTGCTCTCCAATACACCTTCCCTCGAAACAAAATTGTTTGTTGATTCTAAATGTGCTGCCAATAATCACTGGTAAATCTGCAATCTTAAAATATATGATTCTCCAGTTGGCCACAAGCTAAGTAAAGCCTGTCTGTGAGTCCTCTTTTTGCCAAGCGTGCCCTTGATCGATGACCAACCCAACAAAGATCTGCAGTTTATAGGTAAGGTGAGTAGACCATACAAAGCAATGTTCCACCAAGTTTCCGGGACAGGAGGATGTGTGAACGTGGAGACACACAGGGTGGATGTGTGGGAGCATGCCCAAATTTTAGGGGAATTGAAGGGGGACAGGGGGACTTCAGGGCGCGCGTGTGTGTGTGTTAAACTGTTTCAAATTCAAATTCATTAATGAAATACATTGATTCATACATCATAAATGATTCAATGAAATAGAAATAGTAAAATTTTGTATCCATTGATTTAAATTCATCATTCATTATTCTAGAATCTGATTGGTATAATAAGCAAAATAGTAGATATTGGAGTCTGAAGACTGGAATAGTAAATTGAAATTACTAACTCAAAATAGTAAAAAGTGACAGAGTCAAAGACTTGGTCTAAGGTCATCAATGTCTAAAGTCAAGACTCAAAAGTTAAAACTAAAAATGAACAATGGACAATGAACCAAATTTATCTGAACAAGACTGCTAATCGAACTGATCGACCCCAAAACTGGGAACTAGAAAAAATAAACCACACCAAAAAACCGATCGACCAAAAACTACATAAATATTCAAATTTTGAAAAAAATACATAAATATTAATGTGCATCCATATGAATCCAAACCAGTATACACAAATATGCGAAGTTTCTCATATATATAGCAAGGGTGCATATAACCAAGATAGATCATAGCACCAAGTGTAATCCATCTTTGAGCCAAAAATACATCAACGAAGAGATTCTAGATGATATCTATAGTCCAAAAATATTCATGCTACAACAAATACCTAAATATCATCAAAATCATTGCATATATTGGAATCCTCATCATCAAAATCACCCTTAAGCATTAAATTAGGATAGAAAAAGCCTAACATGTCAAGTCGAGATTTTGTTTGATACAATTTTACTAGGGTCACGATAGAGGAGTTCAATAAATAATGGCACCAACATCGAGGTACATAGAGGTCTTGGTGCTGTTGATTAAATGCTAGTTCCATACCCTCGTACATGATAGAATCCAATGGAAATGTTGCAATTCCCAAAATCTTGAAATCCTGAAAACTATTGTCTGTTGGATTTTGAGTGGGATCTAAAATTCTACTTTCTCTATACGAAATCCAATGAGGTCAAAACCACTCTCAAACATCATAAGGCAATTAATGATAATGTTAAAAATTTAAGTAAAAGAATTACTTTAAGAATTTAACATTAACATTAATTACATAGCATTAGTAGTGCCCTAGGTTTCAATGTTATGCTTCCCCAATTATAAATTGTTGTTTTTAAGAAAAATTCAAGGGGGATGCCCAACCCTATTTGAGGGGGGCCGCCCACAAGCACCCCTTTTGGGGGAACATGTCCCCCACATTGGGGAAACATTCCCCCTTGCATTTCCCCGAGTTTCCCCTGGGGGGGGATGTGGGGAAACGTTTCCCAAGGCATCCCTCTATCCCAAGTGCGTGGTAAATGTGGGGTGCATGCACCCCACCCTGGGAGATGTGTTCTTGTGGAATACTGATACAAAGTGCAAGCTGTGAATCCACCTGTCCTCTAGGTTAGAAGTCATCCAGTGAGCACTGAGAATAAGGTCAAGGGCATGCTTTTGGTGTAACTGTGAGTAAATTATTTTGGAGTCAAAGTGTTGGGGCACTTAATAAACACTAACCCCCAATCTCACCAATGAGGGATCTGCATATCAATGTTCAACTTGAATGAGTCGTTTGGAGGACTCTACCCAACGTCTTTCATGACTATCTTTTGTTGTGATAACACTTGCGAGTACTTTCAAGCCTTGTTCTCAAGGTCCCAACAATTCATTTGGGAGAAAATGCCCTTACTAATCAACTTGCGTGCTTGTAACAATGCAAGTTTAGCATTCGTTTGGTAGTGGTGTTCTCAGCCCTAAGCTGAGTGGTAAGCGATATCCTAACCTTATCTACTACTAGAGAAATTCCACTCGATGAATCTGGCAACGAATTTCCAAGCCTCCCAAATGCTTTTGCATATGAAGGACCTATAAATCCTGAACAAGTGAGGGGATGAAATAATATCACACAAATCAAAAGATTCCGATAACTTGAGCAAGCATGGAGCACAATAACGCCATGGGCATGAAACAACCTACCAAGGAGAACCCTCAATGATTACAACACTAACTTGACAGCAAGATTGTTTCCTTGTAAAGCAACAGGAATAAGTCCCAAACTCCTATCATCCTTGGGCATAATACATAACATCCTAGGAAACCATCGGTAGTCTTGTCTTCCCCCATATTTAGACCACAGATATGACTTGAGAATCTGCTCCAATTGTCTGAACTAAATCTTAATGGGATGCCAACAAGAGACATAGAAATGTGTAATGCTTGGAGAATTCTTGAAACGATAGTCAATTTACCTTCGAAGCGGAGATCTTGAACTTTTTCATAATTGAAGCTTAGTTTGAAGCTTTAAAGACACCACTCCCACATAACCACGACTGAAAGCTTGTTCTGAATGGGATCCCAAGATAGCACATCATCACACGAGGTGGGTTGTGATTGCACATAGAAGGAAACTCATCTGGAGGTTAATACAAAGTAACCAACTAAAAACCAGTGCTATGTTCACTGACAATTGCATCCAAAGCAAGGTAAAAGAGGTGCAAACATCTCCTTTGTGTGGTCAGCTCGGGCTAATAAGAGAAAGTCACCTGTTGATTGTTCATCATGTTTGAACCATAAGAGAGAAAGGCCCCTGATACTTACTTGAATCTTGACAACCTTCAAAAGACACCCCAAAGCATCAGCAACCAAAACATAGAGATAGGGAGCAACAGGCAACTCTGTCTAATTGAACACTGCAGGGGGATTCGAGATGGGAGTGATATGTTCACTGAAACAAAAGCTGAAGTATTGGATAATAGAGTGTTCACCATAACAATTTATCTAGACCTAATTCCAAGACAAGACATCCTCTTTGTAATAAAAGACCTTCATCTCTATCATCTCCTTGGTCCATTCTCAGAACTCCCTTGTAGAAATCACTTTATCCAAGATGAACCTATCTTGCACAAAACTTATCAGCTCCTGAATGACAACTACAGGCACTCTGCAAATGTGGAGAACAACAACCTTTGCTAAATTCTTATAACACATACTGAGAAGGGCAATGGGTTTCTAATCCCCAATTGAGTCTGGTCACATTCTTTCAAGTTGAATTAATTAAACCCTTGGTTAAATGATTCTATTTGGGTGCCTGAGTCAAAAAGTTGGCCTTGCAACAAAGGCCATCCCCAATAAGAAGGGCCATAAATCCTGGGAAACTTACCATTCTTCTTTGACTTGATAGCAGTGAGGAGTTTTTCTTTGGAAAAGTCACCATCCAGTAAATAAAAACTAGAGAAACCTAACGCAAAATTACGTTGAAGCATGCATGTCTAGCCTCCACTATCCTATGAGATAGGGAAAAAGGAGAAACATGTTTTGAAAGTGCAGCCTGGACATGTCATTGATCTTAAAGGAATCCTTTCAGCTCCTTATTTAGTGTTAGGAACAAAGAATATGCTTCAAAGAAGCTATTCACCTAACAGAAACCAAAGTTAGGTCTGGAATCATCATTCCTCCAATTTACTAGCTATCATGGGATTTGTTTCTCCTTCGCTGTGTATTCCTATTCTGTGTAATTGAATTATTTATACTGTGGTTTCCTCTGTGAATTGTATCATGGAGGTCATCTTCTTGATATACCTGGGTCTTGGACCTCCTCACTATGATCCTTCAAATCCTTCAACTACCTATTCCTTCATCAAGCCATAAGCGTATCCCATCCCCTCATATGTTTTACTGCTTGTGTAACAAACAAAGTTCGTATACACAGCGAAGAGATTCAAAAGATCTGAAATGTATAAATATCCATGATAGGACAAATATATTATATAAGAATGGTCATGTCCCTAGAGACATGCCTTTTTAGTAAATAATTACAGCTTAATTAAATATTGTTATCATTATTCATAACATTGCCTTCCTCTTCAAAAAGCTTTGTCCTGAAAGCTTATTGGTGACAAGGCGTATCATTTGTTCTTTGTCTTTGTAATCTATTCACATCTTTTGGAATTCTTCAATTTGTCATCTTCGTTGATACAAGAAGATAAGATCCTTGGAGTGATAAATAAAATTGTCGAATTGAGAAGGGATCTGACCATCCTAAGTCAATCTTCTGTAGAATCTTGCGATTTTTGGAAACTTGTGATGAATTGTTTTCACATGACTGGTTGGTGCAAACTTTAGTATTCTTTGGAACATAAGTCTATTTTTTATGTTACGAGTGATACAAATACATAGACCGATTGACATGTTTTCTCTTGTGATTTGGATGTCGATAAGGAGTTCTTCTGGTTTCATTCCCCCTTATCATGTCTGTGACAATTCCCCGATTTACTTCAGGTACTGATGTTGTTGAGTTGGTTAGAGAAAATTCACTTGGATTTTTCATTGTCTGAACTGCAACATTTGAGTGTGTTTTCTCTTAAATCGGCTTGCCTTCTTCGTGACTTGTGATATTCTCTGGATCAATATTCGTTCCCTTATCTTGAACTTGCATTGTTACGATTGGAGATTGGAGAGTAAGTTGTTCTAACTTGTCTTTTAGCGACTTCTTGTCACTTTTAAGCTTCTTTATTTGCATAAGAAGGTTTTAATTATGATTCCTTAGACGTGAAAGTTCTTTGCTTTCTGGACTGTTGACTTTATTCTTGGTGTCCTCTTCATTTTTTAAACTTTTGATTTGTTCTTGTAAACTTTTATTAAGGTTTTTTAAAATATAACTTTTCCTCTTCTTGTTTTGATAAGTGCTTTTTGAGTTCCTTCTTTGTGACCTTAGTTTTCTTGACTTGTGCAAGTAATTTTTCAACGTGATCCTTGAGGCGAGAAATTTCTTCGTCCTTTTCAATTACTTCCTTGTAATGAATATCCACAAGATCTTTATATTCCCATTGTAATGCTTTCTTGTTTTGTCGAAGCTTGTCTATTTTGTCTTTCTCTTGATCTTCCAGCTGCAATTTCTCAACACACAGGATTACATCGTTTTGTAGGGGTGATTATGGGCATTTAACTTGCAATTTGGATTCCATTTTCTTCATTTCTTTTTAAAAATCTGCATGCTGCACAAATGTTTCCATTAATTGTTTTATATCTCTTGCTAACAATTGTTTTTGTGTATCACTTAGATATTCAACTAAAGTAAAAGTTTTGTAACATTTTGTGCAAACTACATTATGATTTTTGGATGACTCATGACAATTAGAATATCCTTCTGAATAAAAAAGACATTTTGAAAAGAAACCACGATTCTTTGTGGAAATCATCTTTTTACTTTTTCTTGATTTTTTTTATCTACTTTAGTGATTGACTCTATTTTTCATCAAATAATACTTTTGACTATGAAGCTTATGTATCCCTTGTAATGAGTGAGTATACAAGTGTGAAAAGACCCACGTCTTCAATATTATGTAACTCACGATAATAATACCTTGATATATATTTTTTTGATTTAAAAATTTATTCTTTAATTTAATCAGTTTTAATTTAAAAGAGTTTTATAAGGTTTAACGGTCACAACCCTTCGATCAATGTTTGTTGTACCTCTTTTTTGTGAGAAAAACAACATCAATAAATTCGAGGCTATATCATATCTAACTTATGAAGTCGATGACATTACTTGAATCAAATTTGGATGTAGCCTTCTGGTTGGATAACAACAATGCAAAAATTATAATTTATGATGTCATCGTAGAGTTCTCTAATCGTAATAGACACGAGTTTGTGCAACGATAGGAATAATGCCGCATTGACCAAACATTGCAGTAATGGCCCTTGATATTTGTTGAACGTTTTCTAATTGTATTTGTATTGCAAATTTGTATGGTAGTAACCTTGTTTGATTATGTGACTATTTTATATTGCACTCTAATATCTGACCAAGGTCAGTCGTTATGGGTAAAATGATTGAACATGTGTTCAAAATGGTGGCTTTGTGTGGTTTTGGCTTTCTATTGATAACGCCTCATGACTTCTTCCCACAACAACTAGTTTTCCTTTTAATTTATTTAGTGATTATTCGTTCCTGGAATACTCAATTTTAGTAATGGCGACTTAGTAACATGAATTCCTACAATGAGTTTGTTGAATAGATTATTTAGGGTCTTTGGTGTAAGCAATCGATCGATTAGGAACAAGTGTGACGATGGGCGGAAGTAAGTGCGAGACAGGCTGATTGCTGCATCGCGTGGTGGTCGAGTGGAGCTTGGTCAAATCTGAATCGTAGGCAACATTTGACGTCGGGCAGAATGGTGGACTGTAATCGAGAAGAGAAAACCACTGCTACAACGATCTGTCGGTGGTGGTTTTGTTGGCGTACCGCTAGCACGATTTTGACTGACGAATTGGATGTGGTTGCACAAGACGACGACAACTGCACAAATTTTTATTTTTATTTCTTTTAATTTTTCTTTAATCTTTTATATATTTATATTTTATATAATATAATTAAAAAAAATTATGAATTTTTTTTTCTATATTATATATATATATATATATTTTTTTTTTTTTTGAATTTTTGTATATATAAATATTTGTTTGTTCCTTTTTTTTCTAATCTCTCACCTTTTTTTTGATTTTTTTTAATCTCAGAAATTGACCCTCCCTTCCATTCGTCGATAATTCACGATAATTTTTCCTTTTTCCTTTGTATATATATTTTGATTTTTTCGTTAAATTTTTAAATGTGCAAGGACCTGATAGCAAAAATGGAGAATCACCAAACTCTTGTAGCGAAATGCTTAAACGACAACAAGGTTGTCGAATATCGATGGCCAAAGTCCTGGATCAGAGAATGCAGCTCTGAAATCAATGTAACGAACAAAGTTCATATACGCAATAGAGAGATTCAAAAGATTTGAAATGTATAAATATCCATGATAATACAAATATATTATCAGTGTTCCACGGGGACGCGCCCCCTACGGTGGGGAATGCGCTCCCCCGCTCCCCCACGCTCCCGGGACGTGGAAACTCTTGGGGAAACGTTTCCCCACGTCCCCTTTTTTGGGGAAACTCCGAGAAACTCCGGGGGGACTTTTTCCTGGTGACGAAAAGCGTCCCCCCGCGTCCCCCCAAACTTTTTTGCTAATAACAATTAAAAACATAAAATATTACAAATATTAATATAATTAAAAAAACTGAAAATAAAAACTAAAGGATAAATTAGAACTTTAAAACATATTCATTCTCATTTCTCATTAACCCTACGATTTTACCTTACCACCCGACATTTTCCTTCTACTGTTGCTCAACATTTTACCTTGCCGTTCAAGATTTTCCTACTGTCGTTGCTCGACATTTTCCATCTGCAATTTGTTGTGATTCAAATTTACCATCGACCGGGGGGCTGAGACATTTGGAGCTGTGATTTTCATTTTGTGACTTGGAGCTGTTGGATTGGAGTTGCAATTTACATTTTGTGACTTGGAGCCACTGGATTGGAGCTGCGATTTATTATTTAGCACTTTTTGAGAAATTGACTAGTATTTCACTGCTTTCTACGTTTACTTTTAGTTTAGTATTCTATGGCTATTTTAGACTTCAACATAATCTCATTGTCATATGATGAATTTACTTTCGATGTGCATTGTGTAATTTCAATTGTCAGATGATTAATTTAATTTAGATGTACCTTGCATAATATTAATGCCCATTTCCAAATGATGAATTTAGATGGAATATATCATAATGTCAAATGATGGATTCAATTTAGTAATTTACTTTTAGATTTACAATTTTACATTGATGGTTGCTGAAATGTCAAATGATAATTATGATTCATAATAGTCTAATATGAAATGATGATCATATTTAGATGTACATTTCATAATTATTAAGATTTACTATTTACTAACATAGTTATTTACATATTTTTGGGATTTATTTTTTATTTTTATATATTAAATTTTTAATAATTTTATAATTTGTATGAATCTGACGTCCCCCCGTTTCCCCGAAATTTCCCTAAATTTTGTGGTTGCTTATATATGTCCCCCTTGTGCGTATCCCCGCTCCTGTGTTTCCCCGTCCCAGAAGCTCGGTGGAACATCGTAATAAGAAATGTACAAGAGATATGCGATGATGAGATGTTATAAATGAGGGTCCGCTTATATAGCTAGGCAAGTGCCCCTTCATGAATGATCATGTCCCTAGAGACATGCCTCTTCAGTAACTAATTATTGTTTAAGTAACTATTATTATCATTATTGCTTATTTATATATATTTTTTTCATAACAAATTGGAAAATATAACATCCCACAAGAGGCACCAACTCTACCCTCTTGAGGCCTCAAGGAAAGGTTCTCTAGTCTATGCACCAAAGCCTTGAAATGAGGAGACTTAAGATGAGAAACATTTGATTTGGATAAGAATGGGGGAGAGTCATCTTGCTTCCCTAAAGAGATGGTGGATTGAATTGACAAGTGATCAGAGTTTGTAGTCTTCATAAACACATCCATAGGGTGAAGTTTACCGAAAACGACAATACCATACTGAGGTCCATAAAACTAATCTTGTCTCACTTGAGGTCCTCTGCTTCCCTTTTACTACACCTCTATACCATGTTGAAAGCACTCCCAAGTGCCCACTTTGCAATGTAATTTTACAAACTGGTTGGGTTGAATCAGAAATTGGTCGAACCGGCCTGTCAGGCCCTCTTGCTTGCGAATCGGAGCAATAATTTTGATCCAAGGAATGATTAGGTACCAAATTGGCTAGTTTGATACCAAACCAACCGGGTTCGTAAAACATCGGCGTTGTTAGGTAAACACATGGCTCTGTGAGGAGATGGGACCTGTGGGCGGTTTTGGAGGTGGTTTTTTGGTTCTCTCCTAAATCTCCCCCCTTAAGCTTATAAAAGCATGCATAAGCTCCTATTTTCTTTACACATTTGATTTCTAGTGTTTGTGAGTATATGAGAGCTTAGACAGTTTTGCAACAACATTGAGTTTTGGAGCAACAACAACAAGTTTGGAGGTTCTTGTTGATTTTTAATGTACCTTGGACAAGTGGTTTCCCATGGGTTAGTCTCTACTAGGAAAAAGTGTCCAAAATAATTCTTTTCCTAAGTGCGACTTTATAAAGTGAAAGTGACTTTGTAAGTGGTAAACTCAATGTTAAATTATAAAGTGAAAGTGACTTTATAAGTGATAAAGTCAATATTAAATTATAAAGTGAAAAATGACTTTGGACATAAAGTACAATGTGGGTACTTTATTTAATGGGCGAGTTAAAAAATAGAAAGTGAGAATTAAATGCACATTTATTCTCATCCCTTGATCTAAATGAATCTGAGCCATTAGATCTTAGGGTCACCCAAAAGTCATTTAGGGAAACAAAAGGAGGAAAAGAAAAGAGACACTGCATTAATTCATTCTTCATAAGCAGATTGGAGAAAGGAGGCTGAGGGCTGGAGAAAAGTTCTGAAAGAGAAATTTGTTGCAGCAAGCTGAAGGAGTGATTTCTGGGCAAAACTGGGCACGAAAATCAAGGCATAGAAGGCAACAAAAGGTTCAGCACGAACAACATTTAACGTTGTGAGCTGCACGCAGTTCGAGAGAAGTTTTTGAGATTTTTTTTTGTTTGGAAAAAAATTTGTACAGTGCGTACAATGGTACGGAAATCCGTACAATTCCTACAGAATCTGTACAATACATTTTCAGCTTCAAGTGGGCATGGTTTTCCAGGAGTTTTTGGGCTGAAGAGATAAGTTGTATTTTGCTGTTTTGTTTTGTCTGCAAATGTATTTTACCTGAACTTGAAAGATAAATAAATTTGAAGAGCTCTTTAACAGGTTTTCCTCGGAAAAGATTGAAGGGGTTTTGCTTGGGTCTAAGTTGACAAAACATCTGTGTATTTTTTGTGTTGTTGGTCTGTTTATGTCCATATTTTCTTTCAACATGTGTTGACGGTCCCAGAATTCTATATGTTGAATGTAAGTTTATGGGAAAGGGCATTCAACTGAATGGGAGTGATAAGGTGAAATTAAAATCGGGTTGGGAATGCAGAATTTTTTTAAATTTTTAGTTATCAAATTTCAACATGGTATCAAAGCTACATGTTGAAAATTGCAGTTTGAACAACAAACAATAGTTTGCGACAACAAAGAGTGGTTTGGACAACAAATTGAATTTTTGGACAACAAACTCAGTTTGGACAACAAACTGATATTTTGGGACAACAAGGTGTGCTGGAAAGTTTGTTTCTCCATTTTCTTGGTTTTGTAAATTTTGGATAGCAGTCATGGCCATGTCCTTAAGGATAGAGGACAGACTGGATGAGATATCCAACTATGCCGTTTGGAAGGAAAAAATTCAGTCAGTGCTTGAGGAGGCAACAGTTTGGGACATAGTGTGGCAAGAGGTTGTACCTCCTACTGCTACAGATGAACTTGCTGAATTCACAAAAAATAATGCAAAGGCAAAAAAGATTTTGATGGACAGTCTGAAAGATCATGTGGTTCCTCAGGTGAGAGGAAACACATATGCATATCAGATGTGGACAACTCTAACCACTCTCTATTAGAGTACCAATGAGAGTAGAAAGATGGTACTCAAAGAACAATTGAAGAACATCAAGATGACAAAGGCCGAAAGTGCAGTTCATTACCTTGGCAGGGTCAAACAGGTACATGATGATTTGACTGCTATTGGCGAGGTAGTTGCACCTACAGAGTTAGTCAAGATAACCGTAGCGGGACTTCCTAAGTCTTGGGAGGTCTTTGGAGATACTGTTACCTCTAGGGAGAATCTTCCCAGTTGGGACAGATTCTGGGATGATTGTGTGCAACATGAGATACAGAAGACTGGTAGTGGTGGGGTGAAGATAGTAGATGAGGAAGATGTAGCCTTGACAACCAGGGGGAAGAACAAAGGGAAGGCTAAGAAAGGGGCCTCATGATCATCACATGGGGCTAAGGGAAAGGAGAAGAAGAAGAAGAAAGATACGGATATGTCCAAAGTCAAATGTTGGGCATGTCAGAAGATGGGAAACTATGATGCTATGTGTCTTGAGAGGAAAAACAAGGGGAAGAAGGGTACTGCAGCTTCAGCAGAGGTGGAGCTTTTTTCTTCACAGTTTGATAGGGAATTTGCATTTATTACTTCTACATCTAGTAGGAGTACATCATCCAATGTGTCGTACATAGACAGTGGGGCTTCCCGCCATATGACAGGTGCACGGGAATTCTTTTCAGAGCTTGCAGAGAGGGCTCTTAATATTGAGATTCTACTAGGAGATGATCACACTTTGAGAGTTGTTGGTGTGGGGACTGTGACCTTTGAGAGGGAGTCTTTGCCTCCTTTGAAGGTCATGGATGTTTTGTATGTTCTGGGGATGAAGAACTTGATTTCAGTGTCTGCTATGGAGAAGTGGTTTGACGTCACTTTCTCGGGAGGGCAGGTATTGATGCATCCCAGAGGAGCTTCCGCTCTGGGAAACTATACTGGTTCAGTTTTGTGTCGGCAGGAGCATTGGTGAGTAGCACATCTGGTAGCACTCACATTAGTACCACCAGCAATAGAGATTTGTGTGAGTTATGGCACCGGAGGATGGCGCATATGCATCATGGAGCTTTGAGAGTTCTGAGGGAGATACTACTAGAGTTCCTGATTTGAACAACAGAGGGTTTGCTTTGGGCAAGTACACCAAGTTACCATTCCCAGCGAGAGACAACAGATCTACAAGTATACTAGACTTGATTCATACTGATTTTAGTGGTCGTATGTCTCATGGAGGCAACCTCTTTTTTAGATAAGATTTGGTCATTAAGCATTAACCCATGCTTCTTCTTTTATTCTGTGTAAGCTGGGTAGAATTGATATTGTCATGTCAGTCCATGTGCAATGCTAATAAATAAAATTAAAAAAAGAATTGATGTCCACTATCCAATATGGAGAAAAAATAAAAATAAAGGTCGATGTAAAAAATAAACTATCAGAGGATGGTAGTCCATATCCATCTTAACACTGGGTCTTTTAAGCAAGGATGTGTTTGCATGTGGGTTTATTTTTGATTCTCCTCTTAGTGCTTAATAGCTCTAGGGTTAAGGTGGATCTATGCTAGTTTAGAAAAGAATTGTGGATGCAAACCAAGGTGAACTTCCTAAAGAAATCAGGAAGTGAGCAGCCTGTTTGCAAGTGACTATAGTATAGTTGCTTCTTCTTTTTGATGGCCAACACAAATCCTGTGCATGTGGCTTTGGGAAATCTTAGGAATATTATCTGTAATTTTATGTTATAAGAAGTTAATGAACAGAATACATAAAATTGCAGAGGACTAGAGGGTAAAAGAAAGTGGATTTAAGCAAGAAAGATGAAAGAAACTTTCATTACCTATATTCTGAAATGTTGTTGACTTACATATCCCATTGGGTTTTACAATAGTTTAAAGAACTTTATTGCTCAGGGAAGTACAACCCGGGAAATGTGTCTTGGTGCTTTGGAAGTGTTTCTTTGTACTAAATGCCTCTGAAACGTGGCAGCAATGCTGCAATGGCATTTGAGATTTTTGAAATGTTGGATCAACTGCTTTTGCTGTTGTTTTGTTCACTAAAACAAAAAAAACATCAATTAAAAAAATGTTCGAGATCATATCCTGATTTTCTTAAAAAAATGTTGTATCTGTATCCATATTTGTGCAACTTGGCTTTTTTTGTGCTTGTCATATTTTGGTTTGGCTTGAGATAACTTATTGCTCATTTATTCTTTTTGGTGTCTTGCAGATGGGGTCAAGTGTTTATACTAGATGCTCTTTCAAAGTACAAGGCAAGTGATGCCCGAGATGCAGAGAACATTGTTGAGCGTGTAACTCCTCGTCTTCAGCATGCCAACTGTGCAGTTGTACTTTCGGCTGTGAAGGTAATTCTCCTAAGTCTGATTCAGTCTGATAATGCTATCGTTTACAGTCCTTGGAGGTTCTTCTCTCAGCAATTGAAATATTTATGCTTCATATGGTTTGAATAATCAATAAGTGAGGGCTTCAAAATTTTGTTATGCCCACTGAAGACACAAAAGGAAATGTTCCTTTGCTTCTGAAACTTTGGCAATATTTGGTAGATGAAGTGCATATTATACATGGCTCTAAGAGCATGGCATCATCCTGATCAATGTATTCTGAAACTTGACTTTTCTTTATATGCAACTGAAAGTCTGAATTAGCACTTTATTACAATGTTTCAGGATCATTTGCTGCTATCTATATTGATAGCCTGCATTGATGCAAGAGTCTAGTTTATTTTAATGTCTTAATAATGCCTTTGTGAATAATATTTTATTCTTGCAGGTGATTCTGCAGCAAATGGAGCTTATTACAAGTACTGATGTTGTTAGAAACCTCTGTAAGAAAATGGCACCTCCATTAGTTACTCTCTTGTCGGCAGAGCCTGAGATCCAATACGTTGCTTTAAGGAATATAAACCTTATTGTACAACGGCGGCCTACTATTCTTGCACATGAAATCAAGGTGCATAGGTTCACCGATATTAGTTATTTCTTAGTAAAAATACGATATGTTTCCTAGGATTAGTCTTTATCATCACACAATCAGTATCCTATTTTAGGTTCTTATGAATATTGCTTCCACATATGATATAAATATAACAAATCGACTTGTTTGCAGGTTTTTTTTTGCAAGTACAATGATCCAATTTATGTGAAGATGGAAAAATTAGAAATTATGATAAAACTTGCTTCAGATCGCAATATTGATCAGGTGTGAAGAAATTCTCTCCTCCTCTTGTTACTTCTGGCTGAACTTGGTAAATATGAAAATTAGATTCAAGGGAAAATGTTTTCATATGCCTAACATACTAGTGATTTAGTTACTGAGAGATAATAATTCAATTATTAATGATGTCTACAATTACCCAACATTCAAGTAATTTGGTGGCAGAGAGGTCTAATGTCATATTACAGTAGTTGTTATATAATCAAAAGGTGTTCTTAATCTGGGAAGGTGACTAATACCCAGAGAGGTCCTATCACAAGGAATAGACTTTAGCTTAGAAGCCAGGTATAAGGGGTATCTATTCTGCTATTTTTGCTTGGGAATTCCATCTATCTTCATTCCTTTTAAATTCATAGCATTCAGGTGGTTTAGTATGCAGTGGACAGCTCTGATGGGAGAGATCATATTTGCAATTTCTGTTGATCCTTTAATTCTATTGTAGATCAATAATTTCTGTCTCTACATGGCTGTCGATAACTAAATGCACTTGTTTGAATTATAGTTGTCAGACGAATCACCTAATGTTGATGGTTCTACAGTCATAAATGATGTTTCTCCAAGGGCTAGAAATAGATGCTGAATAGATCCTCTAATAGAGTGAAGTAGATCCTCTACTAGAGTGAAATAGATGTCGAGTAGATCCTCTAATAGTAAGCTGTAATAGAGTGAAGTGGATCGATTTGCTGAAATGAATGTTTCTAAGGGCAATGTCACATAAAAAAGTTTCTAGGATACGTCTGCCACATGACACCCTCCATAACAGAAGTAATAGCCATTGAATTGTAAGCTTGACCCTTCATAACCATAAGCGGCTCATGTGATGATGTCACCTTGCAAATTAATGGGCTCGAATATGCATATGGCTAAGCCATGCCATGTGAAATAAGTCA
Source organism: Pinus albicaulis (assembly GCA_034641835.2). Classification (NCBI taxonomy): domain Eukaryota; kingdom Viridiplantae; phylum Streptophyta; class Pinopsida; order Pinales; family Pinaceae; genus Pinus; species Pinus albicaulis. Next base: position 1,536,804,579 of record CM076578.1, on the reverse strand, counting down.
GTGTATGAATGGAGTGAAGAGGGTGGCACTGTGGCCCCATTAAAATATGAAACAACATACATATGAAAAAAGATAAATTTCATATTACACTCATTGACACTCATACGGTAAGGAAACAACATATATATGACACAAGAAAAGTTTCATATTACACTCATTGACACTCATATATTGAATATGAAATATTGGGCCTATTGAATATGAAATTAGACAAAATATGAAATATTGGGCCCGGTCGAGTTTGAGTTCGACAAAGATAAAATTCGATTTGAATTTGAATTTTCCAATAAATTCAAATAAAGTTCACCATTAAATTTGTTCATTATGTATTTTCAAAATATAATTTTTTTATAACATATATTATATATATATATTACTATTTTTATAAATAATAAATATCATTTAATATATTTTTATATAATATTTTATAACACATAATATATAAAATATTAGCCAATGTATTTAATAAATATATAATATGAAGTATAATGTAAAATTTCCATCCAACATGCTATGTAAAAAATTACATCTAATTTAGCTATCATAGCTCGCCCGCTATTAGTATTCACTTATTAACTTACCTACTCATTCGTATAGTTGCACGATCATCAGAGTATTAGCTGGCATAGTTACTCGATAATAGGAATACTTGCCAGGTTTTATATGTCGGGTCGATAGTAATGTAATGAAATGAAATTTTTAATGTCCACGAGACTAAAAATAGTCTATGAGACTATGAGTTCCCTGTTTTTCGCCTTTTGCATCTCATTTATTTTCTTATTCAAATTGATGATGTGCTGGCCCAACCTTCCAACAATCTCATCGCTTAAAAGACAATGCCAAGAAACCGATGCTGACATATTCCCATAACTTTCTCTGATGTCTTTGAATGCATCACATTCCAAAATGAAATGTTTTTCCAATTCCACTGCCCTAGACGTGCAAAATGTACACACTCGTTCTTCCCAAGCTTCTTTAGGCCTTTTCCACTGTCCTGTATCACATCGAAGATGATGCGAGTTGGTTCTTAATTGGGCAATAAGAGCCTTTGCCCTCCACGGAATGATAGCTCCAATGTACTCTTTTTGTTGGAGATGATACGTAGGGTTGAATTCTTCAATGTAGTACTTCTTCTTTCTACCCAACTCTTTTCCCCATACGTGTTTATGAAACTTCTCCATAACAAAATTCTTTAGCTCCTTGCTATTTGTGGGACAAGCATTGAGGTAGATATTCCATTTTTGCATCCATGTGTAGTTTTGTCTCATCCATGTTTTCTTTCTTTCATTCATGCCTCTCTTGAAGATAACATTAGGCCATCTACCTACTCCCATTTGCTCAATTATTTTTAGATATCTTATGAGCCACACCATAGCAATTGCTTTGATGGGAGTTGCTCCTGTTTCACTCAACATTATCTCATAAGGTACCGAACTTTTTATTTTGAACTTGCTCATGATCAGGCGTTCTTGGATTTTCTCAATTTGCTTCCATTTTGAGACAGGGGTGTTGCTAGCCCACAATTCACACCCATATAGCATCACTGGACAAACGAGGAGTGCAAAAAGCACTTTAATCGTTTTCCAATCCCATAACTCTGCCCCTCTACATCTGTTTTGAAGAGCAGATAATGCTTTCCACCCTCCTAAGATTCTCTTCTTTCTGTAGTCCTCCCAATTAAGTTTGTTGTTGAAATTGATCCCGAGGTACTTGTACTCATTTGCTTCTTTAAGAATGTTGCCTTCAACGAAGAACGTATGCTGACTCTGCTTCCTTTTACTAGAGAAAATCATTATCTTGGTCTTGCTAATATTGACTTGCATCCCCACTGCTCCACAAAAATGCTCAAGGGCATATATGTGCATCTGCAATCCATGGGTCGATTTAGAAATCAATACAAGATCATCGGCATATAAAAGAAGCTTTATCACAAACTCCCCAAACTGAACAACATCCACACCTTGCAAATTTAGCCACTCTTCCAATTTATCAATATATAAACCAAAAAGAGTAGGGGATAGAGGGCAACCTTGCTTGACTCCAATGTCACTTCTAAAGCTTTCTGAAATACTTGCTGAGGTTCTATTTTTGACTTTCACCTCTTCATAAAGTCTATGAACAACAACTCTATAATGTAAAGGATTTTCAAGTTCTTTCATTCTACGCTACAACTTATCTCTAGGGACTGTGTCAAATGCCTTTTTGAAGTCAACAAAATAGCAGAATACGTCTTCTTTATCCCCCCAAACCTTTTCAATAATGTGTTTGAACATGATGTCGTGATCCACTGTAGAATGCCTTGGCCTAAAACCTGCTTGTCCTTTTGCCCTCTTTTCTTTTACTTTTTCCCACTTACTGATTCTATTTTCTACCATGCTGCCGAAAAGCTTTGCAAACAAAGGATTGGTCATAATGGTTCTATAATTGGAAAGATTATTAATGTCTCCACTTTTAAAAAGGGGTATTGCTAGGCTAGTTGTCCAGTCTCTTGGGAATCCTTGTTGAATGATGTTGTTGAATATTTCCATGATGTGCGGTGCAAGAGTGTTCCTTCCCCATTTTAAATACTCTGCTTGAAGTTCAACCAAGTCTTTTGCCTTTCCTGTTTTCAACTTTTTAATTCCAATCTCCACCTCCTGTAATGTGAAGAGCTTTGTAGTTGTGTTGAGCCCCCTGGGAGGCTCAACCTCAGATTCTTTCTCAGAGAGTTGTCTTGCATATTCAAACCATTGATTAGTTGTAATATTATTTTCTATTTGCTTCTTCCTTGGTTGAAGTTCCTGCCAGAATGTTTTTGAGTTTCACCTCTTCATAAAGTCTATGGACAATAGTTCTATAATGCAAAGAAATTTCAAGTTCTTCCATTCTACGCCACAACTTATTTCTAAGCACTGTGTCAAATGCCTTTTTGAAGCCAACAAAGCAACATAATACTTATTCTTTATCTCCCCAAACCTTTTCAATAATGTGTCTTAACGTGATGCCATGATTCACTGTAGAATGGTTCGGCCTAAAACCCGCTTGTCCTTTTGCCCACTTATTATATTTTCTACCATGTTGTCGAAAAGCTTTGCAAACAAAGGATTGATCATAATGGTTCTATAATTGGAAGGATTATTAATGTCTCCACTTTTAAAAAGGGTTATTGCTAGGCTAGTTGGCTAGTCTCTTGGGAATCCTTGTTGAATGATGTTGTTGAATATTTCCATGATGTGCGGTGCAAGAGTGTTCATTCCACATTTTAGATACTCTGCTTGAAGTTCAACCAAGTCATTTTCATTTCATGTTTTCAGCTTCTTAATTCCAATCTCCACCTTCTGTAACGTGAAGAGCTTTGTAGTTGTGTTAATCCCCAGGGGAGGCTCGGCCTCTAATTCTTTCTCATAGAATTGTCTTGCATATTCAAACCATTGATTGGTTGTAATATTATTTTTGATTTTCTTCTTCCTTGGTTGAAGTTCTTGCCAGAAAAGCTTTGGGTTATTCTTGCCTAGAGATATTAACTCTTCTCGCCTTGTTTGCATGAACTCATTTTATTTTCCTTTTTAATATTTGCTTATATAACTTTACATTCATCTTCGCCTTGTCTGTCATTTTCAAGGATCTCCTTGCCATTTTGCATTCCTCATCAAACCAAGCATTTATAGGAAAACAATTTGATTCTGAGTTCCAAACTTTTTCTCTTTTGCACGTCTTAAGTGCCCTTTGAATTATATTTTGTTAACTCATGACTGTTGAAGCTTTGGAAACTAGTTTTCTCTTTCTGAATTAATCTCTCTAGCATTGTCTTGAAGATAGTACAATTTTCTTGTGTTAGAAGAATTTTGCCCCTCGGTAGTGATTGCCGAGAGCATTGGGTTTTTATCTTATGTTGCACTTCTTCTACCCATGATAACTACATATAAATTGGGTTATGGTCTGATTTTAAGTCCTAATTATGCTCTCCAGTCTTAACTTCATCTATCTTTTCTATCAAGCTTTGTGAACAAATCACATAAACAATGACACTTGCCCCATTGTATGTGTTGCAAGTGAAGTTCCCAGACCTTTTCCATTTGTCAAGACCATTGCAAATAATTAATTTGAAAGCCCCAACAGTGTAAGCAATTCCTCTCCAAAATGATTGCTAACTTTGTCATCTTCTGAACATCTCGCCCATTGGGGATTCTCCTCTTCAGTGAGCCAAATAGGATTTTGATCCTCTTTGCAACAGAGAATACTAGCTTGCTGATTTGTTGTTCTAGCATTAAAATCACCCACTAAAAGCACTTCTCCTTGTTGATAGTACGCAGCAATATCTTGCTTTAAAGCTGCATACGGATCCTTGATGTCTATTTTTTTATTTTATTTTATTATTATTATTTTTTTTCGGGCTTTCATTTTTCATTCGGAAAATCATGTCGACAAAACTCTGTGGTATTTTCTTTGGGCTTTTGTTTTATAGCTAGCTATTGTCTAACAAAATTGTTGGTATTTTTGTTTGAGTTTTCCAATATCTAAAAATAAAAAAGGGTTTCAATTATTCAACCAACGAATTCATAAGAGGACTTTCGATCTTCACCAACGAATTTCATTGCTGAACTTCACCGAATTTTATGTTTTCTTTGAGATTCCCGTGACATAGGTTTGGACCATGATAGGTTAAGAGGGGCGTGGGCCCAAAAATGCAAAAAGTTCGTGACTTTTCCCACACGAAAACGGTGATCCCATTCCAAGTTGAGGTTTTACGGGTGGATCCGTTTTTGGATTTTCGGAAATGGATCCAAAAAAATTTAAAAACGTCTGAAATGTTTCAGAATTGGGATCCACTGTTTCCAAAAATGTGAAATGACTGTGAAACATTTAAGTGGCGTTTCGCAGGCGAATTGTACGCGTTACAGTTTCCGAAAATCTGAAAGACGTTTCTGGGGGTTGGGGGCGACGTTTTAGGTAACTTAGGTTTACCCACTTCCCATGATAGAATCTGCGAAACATACCTCCACCCAACACTGAATCTGTGTTGAATACTCTGTCTTGAGCTTGTCTCTTGTTCACATACCTTTATTGTGAAGTCAAGCACAAACTCTCCTTAAATTAATTCAATGTCTTTGAGTTGTGATCACAGATACCTGTACAAAATACTATGTCTAGTGCTTATTTTGTGCTAAATTAACTGACCGCATTAAGCTTTGGTCTGTTTTGTTTCCCTTTGGTACGATCACAATCTGTCTACATGCTAAACCTAGGAATACAAGGTGTGAAGGACAAACCTCCAAAAATGCAACCTCACGAATGTCTTGAAAACTAATGTTCATGCATGTTCAAACTTCGCACTATTTATGAGATCAAGCTAGGGTTTGAACTTGGTAAAATTAACTAGAATACCAATTATGCCGAAGGAATTAAGGTTTTTGACCATTACACATGCCACCCAAGAACAACAATTTAGATTAGAGTTCAAGGCTATCTCATATACAAATATTGGATACAAAGGTTGAATTAGGCTTAACTCACATGTAGGATTGCCTATGTTACATGGGGACTTGTCACTGCCAAAAAATCCCTTGTACCCAAGTTCCAGGGACTTTCACAGGGGTTGGGAATTGGGGACATCATTGGGGACTTCCAATCCGTTCCTAATCTGCCCCGGGCAGATTTTGGGGACGTTTTGGCTACCATTCCGTCAACTCGGAGGAAAAAACGATATGTTTCTCCCTCCTCTGATAATAAATGATAAAATCCAAGTAATGAAAATGGGGGCAATTCATCAGTTGGCTTGGGTATCGATTATTTGATCGGGCAAACTGTCCATGGAATACTCAATGTATCATTTCTTGCACGATATCTCAATGGATCACTTCTTGCTAGAACAAAAGTAAAACATACAAATACAGACATGAACATTGGTTTTTCTTCACAGCCATCTTCACCTCCACCACAAACTCCAGTTTCCTTGTCTAAGTATACGAGCCAACTTTTGTTATCAAAACCACTACAAAGCCAATTGTCGTGACAAATGTGGAAATAACCTTTGAAAACAAACATGAAGATCTTCATCTTCACCAATAACATGAATTTTTGGGTGGAGAAAGCATTGTTAATGAAGATTTTCGTCTTCCCAAGCAACATGGATATTTAGATGGAGGGAATGTTGTTAGTGAGATGCTGGAATCTGTTACTCAGGATTACCTCCATCATGTATATGGCTGGAAGATGGAGGTGAAGGTGGTTGGAATTTATTATTTATAATATATATATATATATATATATATATATATATATATATATATATATATATTGTCATTGTCCCCAACTTGGCATAATAAACTTGTTCCTCCATCCCCAAAGGCAATGCAACATAGAGGATTCCCAACCAGGAATAGCAAATTGAATTAGAGTTTGGGCTGGACAAAATTTAGTGAGACAAGTTAGGGTTTAAGAATGGAAAGGCACTGGGAATGATAAATTTTAAAAATCACACAAAGAGGATGGGATAATAGATTAGGCTTGACAAACTTATTATAAATGCCAAATCCAAGGAGGTAAAATTTGGGTTTTGAGGTTTGACATAGTTGGCAACAATTCAATGTAGAGTTTGGCTTAGATGAAACCCTTCTATTGGCTTCCAGTTGTTACATTGAGAACACATCCACTTGCTTAACTCAGAATTGACTCGCCATCATTGAAACCATTTCATTATTGCACAATGCACCCATGATATTAGACCCTATAGTTGTTGCAAATAGAACTATTAAATATAGTCATGCCAAAATTTGCAGTTTTACTCCTAAAAAATTTGAAAGATGGAAAATGAAGGGAATTGTGATGAGATTGCTGCCAAATATAGAATGTCTAAAAATAGGAACTGCAAAAAATAGTAGGATCTCATATGTTAATGGAAACAATCTCATTAGATTCGTAGCATTACAGGGAGCCCAAATATATACTGAGAATCGTCATGTGAACCTTGAACCCTAATTGCGCAAAGTTTCAGTGCCATGAAAATGCCTGCTTGTTGGTCGAAAGAAGCTCATCAACTTTGTGAGCTTGTAAAGACCAATAATATATGATTAACTCTAATATGGGGACCATAACTGCAAAATCTAGCACCTTAGTGCAAATCCTCGCCAAACAATCTAGATTTGGATCAACAATGGGATTAGTCACCATTGTTACCTTAGCGACTATTCCCTCGTTGTTTTGTGATTGGATACAATCTCCACAAGTGAGGCTTTTTGTTAATTTTGGATAACTAGGTCCAAACTCCATGTTGTGATGCTCAGATGAAGATACCAATATTTTTATTGGGTTCCTCTTTCGGAGAGGTGCAAGATCAATCTAAAAATCATCTTGATCTGATGAGTAGAGCATTTATTTTGAATTTATTCAAGATATGTGTAGGTCGGCCTTAAGGTTTTGTGCCTCAGTAGTTGTGTTACATACCCTCATTGATGGATATATATGGTCAACGTTGGAGGACATTTTCACTCATCTCTAATATGGGGACCTCAACTGCAAAATCTAGCACCTTAGTGCAAATCCTCGCCAAACAATCTAGTTTTGGATCAACAATGGGATTAGTCACCATTGTCACCTTAGCGACTATTCCCTTGTTGTTTTGTGATTGGATACAATCTCCACAAGTGAGGCTTTCTGTTAATTTTGGACAACTAGGTCCAAACTCCATGTTGTGATGCTCAGATGAACATACCAATATTTTTATTGGGTTCCTCTTTCGAAGAGGCACAAGATCGATCTAAAGATCATCTTGATCCGATGAGCGGAACATTTATTTTGAATTTATTCATGTGCAGGTCGGCCTTAAGGTTTTGTGCCCCCGCAGTTGTGTCACACACCCTCACTGATGGATATATATTGGTCAACATTGGAGGACATTTTCACTCATCTCATTCTCACACATTTCTCTCTCCTCATCTGATTGGTTCGATGTCCTTGGTGGCTCTTCTCTCCACCCGTTGGAAAATTCTAGTAACAACAAATTTTTGATTTTGGTCTATGGTTTCTGCTACAAACTTTGACCAGCGTTGACTTTGGTCAATGCAAGGTGAAATCGACTTGAAACTCTCCCAAAAGTTTGATTTTCCTAATTCGCTATTTTTGGCACTATTCCCGAGGCAAAACGTTGACTTTGACTTTTCAACGTTGACCTAATCGCTGCTACTGTTTGTGTTGACTGTTGACTTTTGAGTTGACTGTTTGGCTGTTCTAGACGGTTGTGTGACATTGCTAGTTGGCTGACCATATTGAGACTTTGCTGGTTGAAGCACCCTGTTGACTGTCGTAATGCACCAACACACTTATATATTTTTGGCTTGTCTTCTATTGATCTACTGGTATGTTCTATCAAACATTTTACTTTATTGTTTATGTGATTGCTGTCTAATATTGAAGAGAAAGTAAAGTTGCATCAAGCATAGAACATCTACATAAATTTACATGGAATCAGAGTTGAGGTGAAGACAAAGCCCTAATTTGTAGCAATCACCGAAGAATAGGATGGGTTCCTCAAACTACAATGGCTTTAAGGCTGATGACAAATTGACTGGGAATGATGACTTCCATGCTTGGAAGATGACATTGGATCTTAACATGGAAGACCAAGATGTCATGGAATATGTGAAGGGTAAAATCCAAGAGCCTCCATCCACTGCTACTGCTGTCGCCAAAACAAAGTATAAGAATGGGGAGATCAAAGCAAAGCTGATGATCAGGGACTCAATTCACAAGAGTCTGGTTGCCTACATCTTTGGGCTGGGCACATCGAAAGAGATGTATGATAAGTTGGTCCACATGTTCAAGGCCAACAATGTGAATCAAGTCATATTCTTCAAGAATCAATTGAAGAATCTGAAGAAAGGCAGGGATGAGTATGTTCAATCATATTTTCTGAAGCTGACCGAGATTAGGAACAATCTGCTAGCTATTGGGGAGACAATAGCTGATCGAGAGATGGTACTCACCGCACTTGGAGGGCTCTCATCCGAATGGCATGTGTTCAACACTACCATTCTCAATAACAATTTGATACCTGAATTTGACGAAGTACTATCGAGATGCGTACAAGAAGAGACAAGAATGAAGGAGTATGAAAATGAAGAAAATGCTGCCTACGCTGCCCATTCTAGAAAGAAGAACTTTGGTGGTCCAAAGAACAAAGGAAGGGTAGGGGCCCAAGGAAAGAAAGGCAAGTGTTACACTTGTCATAAGCCAGATCATTATGCTAGAGAATGCCCTTTCAAGAAGGATTCTCCCGATGATGATGACAACAACAATCACCAGAGGAATGGCAATCAAAGGAACAATAGGTTCAAAGGAAAGAGGAAAGCTCCCTCCAGTGGAAATGGTCAACCTTTCAAAAGGTCGAGAAATTCCAGGTATGAGGAATAAAATGTTGTTGATAAAAGAAACGAATTCATTCTTGTATTTGCCCTCTCTACTGCATCTCCACCCGACACTATGGATGTTTGGTTGATAGATAGTGGTGCCTCAAGGCACATCACTGGGTTCAAGGAAGCACTTTCTGATATGGTTGAGAAGGATACCAATCTGGAAATTATCCTTGGAGATAATGCCACATATCCCGTGAAGGGGACAGGAACTGTGACCCTCCACTTGTCTCAAGGTCAAGTCCTCCGCTTACAGGATGTACTCTATGTACCTAATTTGAAGAAGAATCTTGTGTCTATATCGGCCATGGAAGACAAAGGTTTCAATGTGGCATTCATTGATGGGAAGGTGCACATTTGGAAGAAGAGCTTCAAGGAAGCTATCACGATTGAGTTTAGAGTTGATACACTCTACCAGGTTCGACGAAGTCCACTGGAAGCGATGACGTGTGATATTATTTGACGGATTGAACTATGGCACCAAAGGTTTGGACACCTTCACTACAAGGCCCTTCCCGCGTTTTCAAATAATCATGAAGGTGTTTGTCAGGGTTGTGCCGAAGGAAAGCATACAAGGGACCTTTTCTCTCAAGTGTCACAAAGACATCTGATGTCTTGCAATTGATACATTTTGATCTGTTTGGGATGCTGCCTGTGACATCCTTGGGAGGATGTTCTTATTATATGACATTCATAGATGACATCTCTCGCAAAACCTGGATATACTTCTTGAAGAAGAAGGATGAGGCTTTCATGTGGTTCTTTACCTTCAAAGCCTTGGCGGAAAATCTGACAGTGAAGACGATCAAGATATTGAGGACCGATAATGGCACTGAATATGAGACGAACGAGTTCAAGAACTTTTGCAGGGAAGCTGGCATCAAGAGGGAGACCACAACTATCTATACTCCTGAGCATAATGGCGTTGCTGAACGAAAGAACAGGACCATTGTGGAAGTTGCCCGTGCCATGCTATGTGACCAGGGTCCACCGAAGTTTCTGTGGGGAGAAGCTGCAAACTCTGCTGTGTACATACAAAATCGATGCCCACATTCCGCTCTGGACTCCAAAACTCACGAAGAGGTTTTCACTGGTAAGAAACCTGACATCTCACATTTTAGAGTTTTTGGATGTCATGTTTATTTTCATGTGCCGAAAGAGAAGAGGAGCAAGTTGGATGCTTATGGGAAGAAGGGAATGTTTGTGGGCTACAATGAAACTTCGAAGGCCTATAGAGTCTATGTGCCTGGTCAAAGGGAAGTGGAGATATGCCACGATGTCACCTTTGACGAAGATGCTTCCCTGAGGAAAGTAGTCAATCTTCCGAGATCTGAGGAAGATCATGAAGCAAGGCCTGGAAATCAAGAAGAACTGAAGGATGAGACGATGATCAATGCTGAAGGATCGATGGACCCGATTGATCCACCTCCTTCACTGGGGAAGAGACCATCATGGCTCAGGGACACTCTCGAGTTTGCCGAGGGACATATGGCCCTAAGGGGGATATTCCGTGAAAGTAAGAAGCCGAATAGATACAAAGGGTATCTAGCAGCCATGAGTACTATTGTGCAATCTGAGCCTGGATCTTTTGAGGAAGCCGTAAAGCATCAAGTCTGGAAGGATGCTATGCACGAAGAATATGAGTCCATATTGAAGAATGATGTCTGGGATGTGGTTCCAAGACTGGAGGACAAAGCAGTTGTCACCTTGAAATGACTCTATAGGATCAAGCATAGATTTGATGGAAGTGTTGAAAAGTTCAAGGCAAGATTCGTTGCCCGTGGTTTCTCTCAAAAGGAAGGCATAGACTATGATGACATATTTGCACCTGTGGCCCGATATACCACCATCCGATCTATCATAGCCCTTGCTACTACGCAAGGATGGAGTCTTCATCAGATGGATGTGAAGACCTCATTTATGCATGGTGCGATAAAGGAAGAGGTGTATGTAGAGCAACCTCTGAGGTTCGAAGTCCAGGATCGGGACACCCATGTTTGTAGGTTGAAGAAAGCCCTCTATGGGTTGAAGCAAGCACCCAGAGCTTGGTATGAGAGGATAGATAGCTACCTGATGAAGCTGGGCTTCACTTGTAGTAATGCTGATCGAAACCTTTACTTCAAGGTTGATAGAGAGAAGTCTCTCATTCTCATGCTGTATGTGGACGACCTCTTCCTGACATGGGCTGACACTCTCATTCATCAATGTAAGAGGGAGCTCGCTGCTGAGTTCGAGATAAAGGACCTAGGATTGATGCATTACTTCTTAGGCCTGGAGGTCTGGCAGAGACCTGGCGAGATTTTCCTTTCTCAAGGAAAATACATTTGTGAAGCTTCTGGAAAGATTTGGTATGGTTGACTGTAAGTCCATGTCGGCACTAATGGAGCTTAACTTTAAGAAGTTGAATGGCAGCGCTGCTGGGCCTATGTTAGCAAATCCTATTGAGTATCGTCAACTCGTAGGGGCCCTAATGTTCTTAGTGAACACCCGTTCGGACATATGTTTTGCAGTGAACACTTTGAGTCAACAGATGGTTGAGCCTCATCACACTCACTGGGTTGGTGCCAAGAATCTTTTGAGATATCTTCGGGGCACGATAAACTATGGGCTGAGATACACTGTTGGGAGCGTGACACTCCTTGGATATACTGATGTCGATTGGGCTGGCAGTGTGGTGGATCGTAAAAGCACATCGGGATGCTGCTTCACACTTGGATCTGCTTCGATATCATGGATGAGCAGGAAGCAAAAGTCGGTGGCTTTGAGCACCGCGGAGGCCGAATACATTGCAGCGAGTATGGCTTGTTGTGAAGCAATTTGGTTGCGAAAGCTCTTCAGTGAGCTGTTCGGGCATGTGTTAGATACCACCGTGATACTCTGTGATAACCAAAGTGGGATTCGGTTGTCCGAGAATCCCGTGTTCCATGATCGATCCAAGCATATTGATATTAGGTACCACTTTATCTAGGATATGGTACAGTGAGGCGCCGTAAGGCTCGATCATATAGGAGCTGATGAGCATGTCGCGGATATTCTCACAAAGCCCTTGGGGAAGGTCAAGTTCCTAACCTTCCGTGAGAGTTTTGGTATAGTGGAACGACCCTATGCTGAGGGTCCTGTTGGACGATGAGCTTTGGGAGCTCTGGGGGCTTTGGGATAGCTTCTCGGAGCTATAAGAAACCACAGGGCTAGGCTTGCAGAACCTTGTTGGTGTGATGATTGAGTTGGTTCACCTCTCATTATCTGTGCCCCGTATGCATCCTACCCATTGAGTTCAGGGCTCATGGGAAGTACCTCTCATTTGGCGAGTGATGTGGGAAAAGTTAGAGACTAGTAGCAAAGAATGATGGACGCATTAGAGATTGCCGTACTCTCTATCTAGGATGGCACGGTCCAACCACTTGATCTGGGATCAAGTCTAGTGAGGTTTCAGACCTCCTACTGACTTCGGGTCAGATAAACCAACGTTGGGTTGGTATGAGACTCTTTGTGAGTCCTATAGAGGTTTCAGACCTCTGGGCTGAATCTGTCAGTCGGGAATGATGTCTCTGTGACTGACCCACTTCTGTTCTGAAATACAGAAGCCAACAAAGCAAGTTACGGTGGGATGACGCATGATGTTTGGATTGCACAGGTGGATGGAGTTCTCCCTACTTGAGAGGGAGTGTTAATTTTGGACAACTAGGTCCAAACTCCATGTTGTGATGCTCATATGAAGATACCAATATTTTTATTGGGTTCATCTTGATCCAATGAGCAGAACATTTATTTTGAATTTATTCAAGACATGTGCAGGTCGGCCTTAAGGTTTTGTGCCCTAGCAGTTGTGTCACACACCCTCGCTGATGGATATATATTGGTCAATGTTGGAGGACATTTTCACTCATCTCATCCTCACACATTTCTCTCTCCTCATTTGATTGATTCGATGTCCTTGGTGGCTCTTCTCTCCACACATGGGAAAATTCCAGCAGCAACACATTTCTGATTTCGGTCTAGGGTTTCTGCAGCAAACTTTGACCAGTGTTGACTTTGGTCAACACAAGGTCAAATAGACTTGAAACTCTCTCAAAAGTTCGATTTTCCTAATCTGCATTTTCTGGCACTATTCTCGAGGCAAAACGTTGACTTTGACTTTTCAACGTTGACCTAGCTACTGCCGCTGTTTGTGTTGACTTTTGAGTTGATCGTTTGGATGTTCTAAAGGGTTGTGTGACATTGCTGGTTGGCTGACCATATTGAGACTTCGTTTGTTGAAGCATCCTATTGACTGCCGTAACGCACCAACACACTTATATATTTATGGCTTATCTTCTGTCGATCTACTGGTATGTTCAATCGTCATTTTACTTCATTGTTTATGTGATTGCTGTCTATTATTGAAGATAAAGTAAAGTTGCATCAAGCATAGAACATCTACATAAATTTACACTTTCCCAACAAACCTCAGGGATTAAGTAATCCAAGTATTTTAGACTAAATACGTCGTCAAAATTCTACTACACAATTTACCCAAGAATAGATCTTCAAACATTAGAGTTTTGGGTGATTTAAGGTAGTATTCCATGAGAACAAGTTCAAAGGACCCCATGCAAAATCTAAAGGGCTTACTAAGTCCTAAAGAGGCTCAATTAGGTTCCCAAATGTTGATTTTGAGGGCATCCTCTAAATTGTAATTACTTCTTATCTAAGTATTAAAAAATGACCAGTTCGAATCGCAAACTGGTCAAACTAGCCGGTTCATTAAGCCACACCTTCAAACTAATTGAAAAATTGGGTCTTCTAGGGCTGGGAGGTGTTTTTGGGTTTGACGGACCATAAACAATTTGGTTCCGTCATAAACTAGCCGTTTTATTGCCATGATGGCCGCGAACACTATGGAAGGCTGTTTCACAGTTTCTCAAGTGGTTTTGAGGGAAACTAAGGGTTTTTTCCCCCTAGAAACATCCCCTCCAAACCTTTAAAAGGATGTCTCGCCTCTCATTTGCCTCACACATCTCATTTGGAGTTTTTGTGAGCTTCATTGTGAACTTGGAGTGTTGAGTTTTTGTAGGAGTAGTGGAACAATAGAGAGTTTGGCCTTAGTAGTAGCTAACATGCCTCCAAAAGCCTAGGATACTGCATGGGCTCATTATGATATGATTGATTGTAAAATGATCTGCAAATATTGCCAAAAATCTATTGAATGAGGGGGTATTTACAGTTTCAAACAACACTTGACTGGGATAGGAGGCCATGTAAAGCCATGTAGAGCACCAAATGAAGTAATAGGGCATCTTAGGGCAGAATACCTTCATAAGTTTGAGACTCAACTCACTCAACCAACCAAGAAGTTTGTGACTCAAGTAGTTGTGAAGTTTGAGAGTCTGAGACTCAATCAACTGAGTTTGATTATGATGAGAAATGATCATGTTGATCGCTGATATGTAAACTCGTAATAGGCCAGTGGCCCCATAACTTGTAGCATTGTTTTTGGACTCTAGAGGCCATTTAGAGCCTCGTTGATTATGTATTTTGTTGCTGATATGTATTGCACTCTGCCATTTTGATATATTCACCTTTACATTGTATATTGATGAGCAAACTTTGCATATTTTATCTCTATTGGTTTGGAACCATGGTTTTAAATCTAAAAAGTAGTTTTTTTATTATTTTAATTAAACATTAATTATTTCATGTATTTTTTAAAGGTCGGTTCATTGAGATCTGATCAGTCTCGGTTTGAAACCCGAGTTGATAGGTGTATCGATCCAGTCACCAGTTTGGGTTTTGAATACTATGCTTCGTATGATTTTAGTTAGGTTAATCTTTTCTTGTATTCATTTTTCATCATAAAGCAATTACACAGAGGAGCTCAACATTAAAACAATATGCCAGAAGGATCATAAAGAGACAACCACACAAGAACACATGCATTTACTTTGGAAAAACTCACATGGGGAAAAACCCATCAACCTTGTTAGTTTTTGTAGCATCGAATGTGTTCTAGCCATGAAATTTGGTGGAGAGGCTAGAATACATGAGATCTCCAAAACCCAGAAATCGTTTATGGAAATTCCACCTATAGAGGACTTAATCAGATTATTAACCAATTTTTAAATGTTTCCTAAGTTTAAACTTAGGGAATATGGTTAATTAATCAGAATTAATTAAGTCAAGGTGAGAATAGTCTAGAATCCCACATAGATTGACTTCATCGTGACTGCGTTATGACATAGGACAATGGGACACCTACAACATGGAGAACTCAAGATGCTCAGAAAAACAATAATAGGCTATGTTGCCAGGAAACGTGTGTTCGGGGATGGGGACGGGTACATCATTTTTTGAAACAGGGTGCGTGGGTTCGTCGGGAGTATATAATAATTTATAATTTATATATATAATATATAAATATAATAATATTATATTTTATAAATAATAAATTTATAATTTATAATTTATAATATATATGAATTTGTATATTTTTCAACTTTAAACAAGAAAACTAAAAAAGTTTTAATTTCTCTCTGTAACGGTAATACAAGTACTACTCAGTAGTTATAAAAAAGTTTGATGTTGTTTATGATCCTCATAGTTGTGCTTGGGTCAAGTTTTATGGATCTTGTAAAAGGGTAAATTTTTGAATTTGCTGAAAGAATTGAGGCAAGCCTTAGTTGGTTCTTTGTTCATAGGATTTTATGATTTATCATATTTCTTTTATGTTTTCTCTAGGTAATGTTAAGTAGGCTTCAAATGGAGTGGAATTTTACTTTAATTTAAATATCCAATTCAGACTCTCCATGCCCATTTTGGAAATAATAATGAGATCCTTAAACGAGAATATTATATATATAAATATATAAATATATAAATATTATATTTTATAAATTTATTTATAAATATATAAATATAATAATATTATATTTTATAAATAATAAAATTATAATTTATAATATATAATATATATGAATTTGTATATTTTTCAACCTTAAACAAGAAAACTAAAAAAGTTTTAATTCCTCTCTGTAACGGTAATACAAGTACTACTTAGTAGTTATAAAAAAGTTTGATGTTGTTTATGATCCTCATAGTTAGGCTTGGGTCAAGTTTTATGGATGTTGTAAAAGGGTAAATTTCTGAATTTGCTGAAAGAATTAAGGCAAGCCTTAGTTGGTTCTTTGTTCATAGGATTTTATGATTTATCATATTTCTTTTATGTTTTCTGAAGGTAATGTTAAGTAGGCTTCAAATGGAGTGGAATTCTACTTTAATTTAAATATCCAATTCAGACTCTCCATGCCCATTTTGGAAATATCTCACACTTCCTCATTCACGACAGCAAACATCAAATTTTTGTTTTTTTTTAAACTATAAACATCTACCATCTAAGTGTGCAGTTTATATGTTGATGTCATTTCTTAAGCAAAGATGTTTTTATGTTGAATATAAGTTATAACAATTCATAGAAGGCGTGAATGCCTCCCTCTGCCGCCTCCATCTGCTCCATCCCGTCCTCTGCGTGTATACTCTCCCCATCCTCTGTCGCCTCCCTCTGCTTTTATTGCGTGAATGAATGCCTCTGTCCCTATATATTGCGTCCTTTGTCCCTGTGTGAATGAATGCCTCTACCGCCGTAATACTTCCGCCTCTCGTCCCTACATTAATCCCTCTGCCTCTCTGTCGAATGGATACCTCGGCCTCTTGTCCCTGCTTGAATATTGGTCGAACGAATACCTCAATGAACTCTTCCCTGGGTCAAAGGAATGAATTCAATAAATGGTCTCTCTTCCCATGTCGAACAAATGAACTCAATGAAATGAAGTGAAGTGAGAACTTAGTTTAGGTTTAGACTTAGTATTTACGATTTACATTTTGATAACAATAATTAAAAATTTTAATTTTTTTAATTCAAAGTTTTAATTTGTAATTATGTTAAAACTTAATATCTATTAAAATTTAATTTTAGTTTTAAATTTCAATAAAAAAATTTAGTCAAAAATCGGTCATCGAGAACCCAAAGAACTCGATTTTCAGGTTCTAAGTACCCATCCTTGGGGTTCTCCGTACCCATTAAGGCAGAAGAACCCAATTTTTTTTGGAGAACCTAGTTTTTCACAGGGTTCTTATAGAAGAACCCAATTTTTCTTCACAGAAAAACTCGGTTCTTTTGGGTGCTTCTCAGAAGCACCCGTACTTGAATTTGGGACTTGGGTTCGACAACCCGAGACGGGTTCAAGAACCCCACCCTGGGGTTCGGGAACCCGTGCAACATAGATAACATGTGTTCTTGAACTTGGGACAGAACATGATGATGTGTGCAAAGGATGCGTACTTGGGAAGTATGCTAAGGCAACATTCCCAAGAAGTGACAACAAAGCAGATGGCGTGTTAGGATTTATAAATTCAGATAGTTGTGGCCCGATGTCTACTAGAGTTCTCAGGAGTGTCGAATACTTCCTCACCTTTATTGATGACTATTCTGAGAAAACCTGGATCTACTCTTTGAAGACCAAGGATGAGCTTGATCGTTTCATGGATTTTAAGGCTCTCATGGACAATACGACATGAAAGAAGTTCAATGTGCTTCGCTCAGATAATGGTGGAGAGTATATTGACAAAGACTTCACATATTTTTGTGCGAAGGCATTAGAAGAGAGTGGACAACTCCGTATAATCCACAACAGAAATGGGTAGTGGAGTGGAAAAGCAAAACCATAGTTGGGGCTACAAAAGCAATGTTATATGACCAAGATTTGCACAGGTTTCTATGGGCAGAGGCATGTCACACGACAATGTATATTGAAAACAGGTCTCCTCATATAGCATGGGAAAGAAAACACCAAAATGGGTCTTCATGGGAAGAAGCTCGAGGTTAGTCACTTCATAATCTTTGGCAGCGTTGCATATTTCCACGTGCTCGATGAGAAGCACACTAAATTGGATCAGACTGCAGAGAAGGGGCTTCTCGTTGGGTATATCGACACCTCTAAGGCATAAGGATCTATATTCCTAGCAATGGGAAGATTGTAGTAAGACAGGATGTAAAGTTCATTGAAGATAGAGTTTTCAAGAGATCTTGTGAGATGCTTGCAAGTGATTAGAATCAACCAGCTGAAGCTCCACTGGTCGAGCAACAGGGACAACCTGGAGCAACTAGCTTGTACGCTATTCTCAAATATGAGATATAAATATATATTTTTATTAATGTAAATTGAATTGATGATTACAAGGCTGAGGCGATGCTCTTTTAATAAGAGTTGACTGGCCACGCCTAATCAGAGAGACATGCCCTTTGGGGATTAATGTCTCTTCATTTTTAACTAACTAATTAATTACATTAATAATTAAATTAATTAAATAACACTTTAATATTTTTAATTGTTATGAACCTACATTCATAACACAACCACAAGCGAAGCCAGTGGGACCACTAGTAGGACAGTCACAGGGATCTAGTACAATAACCAATACTAGCATTTCCTCAGGGGCAGGGAGCCCAGTTTGATCTCAGGAGATAAAGCAACAGAGGCAGGATGAGGAGGAGCTGGTTGGACCTCTCGCTATTAGTGGTTGAGCCAGCAGAGAGGTTTGTCAGACATTGAGAGATGCAGAGGAGTTTATTGGGACTCCTAGGATGAACAAGAGAGAGCGCAAACAACCTGACATATATCAAGGATTGGTAGCTCAGTTTGAAGAACCTTCCAGCTTTCAGGAAGCCGCACAACATTAGGTGTAGGTAGATTCCATGGTAGAAGGATACAACTCTATCATGATGAATGATGTTTGGGAGGTAGTGTCGAGACTTGAGAACAGGTCAGTTGTAGGATCTCGATGGATCTACAAGATCAAGTATGCTATAGACGACAACGTGGAGAAGTACAAGGCTAGGTTCGTAGAAAAGGGGTTTGCACAGAAAGAAGGGATAGATTATGAGGAGACCTTCACCCCAGTTGCTAGATACACTTCTATTTGGTCATTTATATCCCTAACAACTCAAATGGAATGGTAGATTCACCATATGGACGTCAAGACAACATTCTTGAACTTGGTTATAGAGGAATAAGTGTACATAGAACAACTAGAGGGCTTCGAGACTCATGAGAGGCACACTCATGTGTGCAGACTGAAGAAAGCTTTATACGGGCTCAAGCAGGCTCTTAGGGAATGGTATGGTTGGATTGACAACTACTTGCAACAGATGGGATTTGTCAAGAGTGACACAGATCCCAACCTTTACTATTTGGTGGTAGAGGATGAGCCACTCATCCTAGTATTATATGTGGATGATCTCTTCTTGACAGGATCATCAAGGCTCATAGAGGATTGCAAGAGAAACATGGCAAGAAAATTTGATATGAAGGATTTGGGGTTGATGCACTATTTCCTAGGATTGGAAGTATGGCAGAAGGACAGGGAGATCTTCCTTGGGCAAGGAAGATATGCTATAGATATGTTGAAGAGATTCATAATGCAAGATTGTAGACACATGTCTACGTCCATGGTCACCATCTGGAAGAAAATAGATGCATCAAATGACGAGGATGTCAACTCCACCTTGTATAAACAACTTATCAATTCTCTCATGTATCTGGTCAACGCTAGGCCAGATATTTGCTTTGCAGTCAATACCCTCAATTAGTTTATTGTGGAACCAAAGAGGATACATTCAGCAACAACGAGGCATGTTTTGAGGTATGTGCGCGATACAGTCAAATATGGATTGAAATATCCCCGAGGGGATGACGTCAGACTATGTGGGGATGACGTCAGATCAGGAATGGTTTCTTGGTGTAGCAGAAAGGAGAAGTTAGTAGCATTGAGCTCTGTAGAAGCAGAGTATATGGTAGCAAGCACAACTATGTGCGAAGCTGTATGGCTTCGAAAACAACTGGTAAGCTTGTTCAGGCAGAGGATGGAGGCGACAAGTGTCTATTGCGATACTCATAATCACATCAAGCTCTCTGAGAATCGAGTGTTTTATGACAGGTCGAAACACAGACATTAGGTGTCACCTCATCAGAGATTGTGTGCAATGTGGAACAATCCATCTATAGTATGTTCCCACAGAAGAGCAAGTTGTAGATATACTCACGAAAGCTCTAGGGAGAGCTAAGTTCGTCTATTTTAAAGTACAGATGGGTACGGTGGAGAACTCGCGTCAGTAGCAGGGACAAAGTATTTCAGATGCTTCTCAGTTGCTGTTGTTGCAGTTGCAACAACAATAGATGAGAGGGATTTGTAGTGCAAATGCAGTGTTGGTAGCAGTACAACAGGGTCAAAAACAACACAGATGCAACATCGGAGTTGCGTAATGGTTGGTGGGCAATGGCAAGCAGTCACAGTGGCCAAACATCAACAGTGTGACAGGAGATGTTACAGAGACAGAGTGTGCAGCACTAGAACACATTCCTCACCAAGAGGAAGTGTTAGTTTTTGTAGCATCGAATGTGTTCTAGCCACTAAATTTGGTGGATAGGCTAGAATACATGAGATCTCCAAAACCCATAAATCGTTTCTGGAAATTCCACCTAAAGAGGACTTAATTAGATTATTAACCAAATTTTAAATGTTTCCTAAGTTTAAACTTAGGAAATATGTTTAATTAATCAGAAATAATTAAGTCAAGGTGATCGACTTCAAGATGATCCTAGCCCTTGCTTAAGATTTAATCCTAGCAGATACTTAGTGATCTAGACAGTTCAATTTTCCAGTGCAGGAGATTCATCAGGAGAAATCGAGTCAGAGGTAGAGTTGTAGGTGGCAGAGAGGCAAAGTAGCGGATTTTCGGAGCAATTTCCAGTTTTAGAAGAGTTAGAAGAGAAGGCCGAAAATCTTCTTTAGGAGGCAGCATAAGGACTGCATAGCGCCTCAAGATAGGCAGTTCCGTTCAACTACAAGGAGGGTCGATTCAACTTCCAGAGGTGGGAAATTTTCCAGAAAGCCAGAAAAATCACTTTCAATGGCAACAACAGGTTAGACGTCACATCAGAGGCAGTTTCTGGGCAGTACGAGTGGGGCTTGCACAAAAGCAACGCAGAAGGCTAATAGAGAGGGTTCTAGAGCCAGTTCTGAGGCTCAATTTGTTATGGGATTGCTTGAGGAGGAGGGTAAATTCCCTCAAATATTTTTGCTAGTATTTCTCTTTGATAGAAACGCTAGTTTGGCGTCATTTTATTGTACTTTGAATTTCTTCTACTACATAAATAATAAAATCTCAACTGCTACACCGATTTTCCCAAATTGGGTTTTTTCGAGGACATTGTCCAAATAATAATAGTGTCAAAATTCTTGTGTGCGTTAGAATTTATTAGTTTCCACCATTTTATTTTCCGCAGTATTTTTATGGTGAAAATTGCAGTTGTGATTTTACTCATTGTTTGTCGTAGAAGGTAAACTGCATAATTAAATGTGTACAGTTAGGAGAATAATTTCCAGTTGCCACAATAGATAAAATTTTCACAAACATTTTCCTTAGATAAATTCTTCTTTTCAACAAGAGACACACCTAGACATCCTAGTCATTTACAAGGTCGAATTGACCATCAAAGGAACTTGGTCAAACCTTGTCTAACTCCATCCTAGTCAAGCCATATGCCCATAGAATTTGGGCTGATTAGGTCTGCTTAGAATGAGACCTTCTGCCTTCCTCAAAATTCAGTCCTTCCACAGAAATTCGGTCCCTTCATAGAGATTTGGTCCAGCACATAGGTTCAGTCCATAACTGACATTAAGCCTTCATCACAAAAATAGATTCGATCTTCAACAAAGATTCGCCCTTCAGAGATATTTCATATAGTTTCAGTCCTACAGTTGAGAGAGACATTCGTCCTTCACCAAGACTTGAATTCGTCCAGCCATCTTGTCTTCTTCGCATGGATAAACAAAAAATGTCTTTATGAGAGGATCAAATTAGTGCTATTTTGGAGGAGGTTGAGGCCTTATAAATACTCTTCTTTCAAGCTGAATGGGTACCATTAAGGGTTGGGATGACTTGGCTAGGAGGAGTCTGACTTAGCTTATTTTGGAGCCAAAAATTCAAATTTTCTTCTTTTTAAAAAGGACATGAAGAACATGCCTATAATACGTTTCTTTTGACCCAAGCATGTGTTGATTTGTGTAGCTTGGGAGGTGCTCCGACACCCTAGGGTACTGGGTTTGGGAAAAGTTGACCCACAAGGGCTTTGTGTGCAAGTGTACCCAAGCTGTTGGATTTGCACCCAAAGTTGTGTTCGCGAAACCAAGTGTGATTTTTGATGGTTTGTTCATTGAGGGCATGTGTGGCACCCTTAAGGAGCTAAGGGGCACCAAAGGCATCGATGTAGTGGTATTAGATAAATGAAAAGAATGTATGTTCTATTATTTTATGGAGATTTAACAATTTGTTAACGTTGGCTTGGTGAAATATGGTGACCCTAGGTGGCTAGTGAAACCCACCTAAAACTCTATAAATAGAGGACAAGATTAGCTCATCCACTTACCATCCAAGTGCATTTCATCAAAGTGAATACTAATCTGATCTGGCCGCAGACCTGAAGGAGCTCATTTAAGTGAAGAAGAAGGCCAAAGTATATGTCTTTCTTGTGTTTTTGGATAGGCCGAGTTATGGATCTTGCTATCCGAGTTGGAGAGGAGGTTTTGGGCACAAATTTTGGGCATATTTTCTCTATGTAACAGGCCACAAAAGTTCTCGTTCCAGGGAGAGGGTCAAGACCCCTGACAATTGTGAATTGGTGGGCCATGGCCTAGTTTGCTACAGGAATTAGGGCCACATATCCTTGTGGATCAAGGCAGGAGCTGAGGGACCGAAGGAAGGGAATATCACAGGTTTTGGATGTCTATTTGGAGGCCAAATTTAGGGCACTCATGTAGCTGCTTCAGGAGCCCTAAAAGAGGGCCTAAATACCTCAGATTGGTGCAGAGGACAACAATAAAGTTTAGGACAGATTAGGACGTCTTGAAAGGTGTTTTGATTGGTATTCTAGTGGATGTTTGCAAGGGATGGTAGATCTGGTTTTGGACAGTGTCAGAGCAACCGAGGTTCAATAGTTGGAGGACTGTTAGGGCTGTTTAAGTAGCCCTAAGTGTTGTGGACAAGTGGCAGGCTTGTCACAACAAGAGGGTTGTACATTGTATGCCGTAAGGATTGACTTTTGGAGGAACAAAAAGGCAGTCAAGAGGGCTAGTTATTGAGCCCTAGTTCTGTGATTTACAGTGGGTTAAATCAGAGATAAGAGGGCAACCTCCAAGCCCTAAGTCTGTTCATCTTTGGAGCAACAAAGAGGCAAGTAGAGGGAAGTTGTGAAGACCCTATGTGCTGGTGTCTTTGGTGGAGCAAAGGACAACTAGTGGGTAGCGATTGAAGACCTTATGACAATGGACTTTTGGAGAAGCAAAAGACATTGCAGAAGGAAACCTATGTTTAGTCATCTTGGAGCAGCCAAGAGTGATTGATAGAGGTGTTTGATCAGTTGGAGTGATCAGCAGAAGAGGCAAAGTAACTGCCAGATGTGTTCAAGTTACGTAGACTGAAAGGACTGTGGATGCACATCATCAACAAGTAGGTCAAGTGTACTTTGTTCAGGGACAAAATGGTAATCATAGTTGTTGATACCAAGACCTGGTTTTTGTCTTGTATCAGGGCTATTTGTAAAGGCCATGATCTCTGGTACGGGATCCCTAAGAGTGTTGTATTAAAGTTTTGTAATTTAAAAAGTGTTGGTTTAGAAATTGTCTTATGTACTATTTGATTCACTGCTATTGTTTTTCCGCTGTGCAAAGTAGTGTATTGTGGCATTTGAGTGTGTTTCTGATCATGATCATAGACTCAAACCTGATTCTTGAGTGCCATGGAAAAATCAACAACATGAAGAACATGTTATGCAAATACATGAAGAGCAAAAACAATAATTATGAAGACCGACCATAGTTACAAAATTCAACACTCCCTCTTAACTAGGGAGGTATTCATAATGACTATCTAGATGTTCTCATTTTGACAAATTTCACCAATAAAAGGTTATAACAAATCATCACCATAATCGACCACAACTGTGACACATGGTAAACCCATAGTATCAATCAATTACCATAATCAGGTCAGTACTTAAGACCTATGGTATATTTCTACCATAATTTGGGTCAGTCCTTCAGACACATGGTAAATCAACATCAACTGGCTACCATAATTCTGGTCGATACCTCTGACACATGGTGCATTCTCACCATAATTCTAGTCGTTACTCCTAATACATGGTAGATCAACCATAATTCTGGTTGGTACCTTTGACACATGGGATGTCATTAGCATTAACTAATCACCATAACTCTCATCTATCTGTTACATAATATACATACTTCCACCATTATTCTAGTCGATACCTGACACATGGTGAATCCCCTAATGCCACACTCTATCTGAGTAATTTTGGGCCTGATGCAAATGAACTTGATGCTGTAAGGGCACACTCTATTTGACTAATTATGGGCCTCTAAGACTGTTCTTCCTAATTCTGGTCAATATAGGTCAATAGAATTGACACAAGAATGTTTGTCCTTTGCCAGACCGTTCTCCCTAATTCTAGTCATATTTGACACAGGGATAATGTCAGTGCACGATGCTAACCTCATCAACACTCCCTCTCAATAAGTCCAAGATTGTCCTTGAAGTATATGTACAAACTTCACCTGGGGACATAGGCTTTGCCAATAATGTGCTATATTGTGGAGTAACACTGAAGCCATACTGCTTCCTTTTGTACCATATCTTGGCACTAGATCTCACTGTGCTTCAACCTGTTATCATGGTCGTCACCTACACAATCCTGCAAGCAACCTTTGTAGCCATACTGCTTCTCAATTGGCCAATCCAGCTGTAATATATGCGACCACTGTAATACTGAGTGCAATAGACGCTTGTTTCCCGCTCATCCAAGAAATTATAACCGTGCCCAATCTGAATCTATAGTTGTACTTAACTGTTTGAGACAAATCTCAAAACATAACTGATTTTGCCATGGCCAACTGTACCATGTTGGTTCTCCAACTCATGTTAAGCAACACACCTTGGCTCAACCATAAATTGATTTGCAGGGTCCATTACCACAACTACTTTCTTGTCAGCCTAATTGGATGCTCCCTCTCACACTGAAACATATCTTGGTGTGGTAATTTAGGCTGCTCCCTCTGCTATTGTTTCCTTTCAACATTTTGGTTATCCATCTTGACAATGTCAATGACAGTCCATCATCTCAAACTGAGAGGTCAAGTCCCTCTAAATCTAAAACAAGGGTTCCTCACTGTTCCCCATGTGACGAAAACAGGTCTTTCTGCCACAATTGCTCACTCTGATATATGAGTCCTTTTTCTTTCGTCAAATACAAGTAATATTGGATCATCCTTGTCCTGTTAATCCAAATTACCAAGTCCAACGTGTTTGTCTCACAACTGGAGCAAACGTTTTTTCATGATCCTCTCTTTCTTTCTGGGAGAACCTTCTATTCAACCTTCGCTTTATACTTGTATATGTTGCTATCTACTGCAAGCTAGATCTTTGGTATGATCAAGGTATGTTTCAAACTTGCTGATCTGCTTGCCCCCTCTGAACTCAGATCTCTTCTAGCACCCTATTGAAGAAATAGTACTTCGATAAAGGAAAAGAGATATAGTCTCTCTTCAAGGTTAAAGGTTGAATTTGTCTTTAGAGATCAAATACTAGTCTGCGACATAAACTTGTTGGCTTGAAATTCTTGGACAAATCTGTTGTTGCTAAGACCTATGGTAATAATGTCATACTACTATGAGTATTTGAGAGTTGAGATGCTCAACCTAGAATAAGGAAGGCTACTCGTTGCATATTAAAGTGAAGGTCAAGTCTCCAAGGGCAAGATATTGCTGATGCTACAATGTTTGGGAGGAAGCCGATTTACTTGAACGAAACACTTTTGATTGATTGATGACAAAGATGGATTTCATCTTACGTGTAACGAGCATATCGATTCTAGAGTTTTTGGATATGAATGTATTAGAAATCTAGGGTTTGCAAACCCTAGTCGACAAAAAGGGCTTGAATAAGGAAGCCCTAGGGTTTATGGACAAAACCCTACATCTGAACCTAGATTAATGATTCTACTAAAAGAAGCAACCCCAACAGCTCATGCAAAGAAGGAATGACATCATGATGATGATGTTGACAAGGATGATAAAGTTGCAAGATGAATGCAAGAAGACTAAGATCAAGAGGGATCTGTCATTCCCCCTAATCAGACCAAATTCTATGGGTAGATGACTTGACGAGGATGGAGTTAGACCAGGTTAGACCAAGTTTCTTTGATGGTCAATTTGACCTTGTAAATGACTAGGATGTCTAGGTGTGTCTCTTGTTGAAAAGAAGAATTTCTAAGGAAAAGGTTGTTGTGTTTTTTCTCTCGTGTATTTTTTCCCAGGGTAAATGTTTGTATTCTTGTGTCGCTGTCCCTTTATGATCCTTCTAGCATATTCTTTTAATGTTGAGCTCCTTTGTGTAATTGCTTTATGATGAAAAATGAATACAAGAAAAGATTAACCTAACTGAAATCATACAAAGTAATTACCAGCTTAGAGGATGCCCCAAAAATCAACACCCAACACATGCAATCCAAAAATTACACTTTGCTGTTATAAACTAGGGTTTTGATTGAAAAAATTACAACATGCAAATATTTATAATAATAATAATAAAACAGCCTCAGAATCTATGATAAACAAGTAAAAATTAGGGCTATCTAATGAGTAGACAAGGAAGTAAGTTACAACAATTTTCAGTTGCGGACAATACATGAAACAACTAAAAAACCGTAGACGTCTACCCTAATTAATAATTGAAAAATGCATGTAAAACAATATTTTGACTTTTCCATTTAATGCATGAAAAGTCTAACCCTATGACATTGAGGTCCAAGGTAAGTAAAGCTGAAAAATGTAGATTTGTTGTAATCTAACTCTAATTTACCCTAGAAAACAAAAAATAAAATTTAGGGTTTTATTTTCTAATATTTTATGAGATTGACACAAGAGAATGGACTAGTTCATTCCACAATCAAGGGTTAATGGAGTCTAAGTCTAAATATGTATGAAGGAGGGCTAATGGAAGTGATTTCAAGGAGAGAGATAAAGCTGCTCTTAGGTTTCTCAATTCCTTAAATCCTAGCATCCTTCAATGATTCAATCTTCTTGGAGATAATATGGGGGGAAGCTACACTTAGGTTCCTCTAAAGAAACTTAATGACAATCTTGACAAAGAGACGTTAGAGCCATAAAAGGTTTAACAACACTTTGGTGAAAATTTCATTAAAACTCTAATTATACAACAAGTACAAGATGGAAGAAGATACTTACAAAAAATTAACTCAATCATCATAGAATCATCATTCATTATCCAAAAGAGAGAACAATCCAATCAAAATATCCTCCCCAAGACAAATTTGCTCTTTAATGCTCCATAGGGACAAAGAGAGAATAAGACAAAGCTATCCCACACTCTTTTCCAAGTGTCCGTGACAACAATTTAAGACTAGATTGACTTCCCTGTACTTAGATGTAGGCAATCAAGTCATTTTAGTTCAAAATTAGAGTAAAATCCCTAAAAACAATGTAAAATGTGATTATAAGTTGGATAGGTCACAAGGTGATAAAACATAAAAACAAGCTTCTTTTAACCCACGCGTGCGAGCTAAATTGCCTCATATTTATGTGGCTTCTCTTCAAATGTGCCGAATTTCAAACGTAATGAATGAAATCAGGCGAATGCTGTGACTTACGTAGAACCTAAGTAAACGTGAACATTTTTTTGACGTTCGCTAATTCGGTGAACCCTATAACATTGAGGATATCCGTTTAAAATATGTTACATGATGTCACATAAACATGGACAGTAGTGAAATATATATAATTTATATAGTACCAAAATCCATATCATGCGTGCCAAAGTAATGCTTCCAGTTGATGCAATGACATTTTACCCGTTGCTCCATCTTCCTTGGGCTTTCATTTAGAACAGACTTTACTACAAACCATAATGCAAGAAACTATTTTTTACTCCGTTTTCGAAGCAATCATCCATAAATCCGCATGCTTGTCCTCTATTCAATAAAACAATACATTGTGAATGAATTTTAAGAATGCAATGAGTTAAGTGATGACTATCCTACTAAATCTTAAACACATCTATATGATATAAGTGAGTCACAAACGGGTTGAAAATTATCCCATAGAATTGTATGCACAGGCTCAATTAAGACTCAACTCGCAAGAGAAAGTCATGTTACTTATGGGAAACAATACAAAATGCAATCGATGGAATAAATGGAATGTATGAAGATCCATAGGATGTTGAAATCTGCCACATAGCCTGATGTAAGACTGAAATCCTAAACAAATTGGATTTAAACACATGTAAGAAACCATATACTTTTCTGCATTTTATTTTAATCATTATTCTAGTGTTCTTCCTCAGTTCCCGCAGGTCCATCCTTAAAAACGTATAATGGTGCAAGAGGCATTTCATTAAAAAAGAACGTGGATATAAATAATAAATTCTGTTTAAAAATGCTCCTTTGCACTGGCTATAGAGCATTCCTATATCTGCTTATTTCAAAACTATTATTTTTTTTTTCTATTTTGGAACAAATTAAAAACCTCTTCCATTTTTGCAAAGATCTCCGATTTTTACAATATTTTGGAGTATTTTCAGGTTGTGGAGTTTCCTGGGTTAATGCTTGCTGACGATTTCCTGGCTTGATAGTCCCTGTCAATATTTTGCCAATATCCCTTCTATTTCCTCCATTGTTAGTCTTGCAGAGATACCAACGTGCTGAATTTTCTTGCCAAAGAAGAATGTCTAGCAGTGACGATCTTCCAAACGGAAAATTCTATCTAGGCGTGCTCCTTCATAATGGGTTATATCTGCCATCATATTGCAGCATTCTGCTCCAATATAACATGCAAATTTTATTTGGTATTTCCATTTTCCAGTGTTCAATTTGTGAAAAGAAAAAGAATATCGAAGAAGTCATCATACTCTTTGTAATGTGCAGGTGCTGCTGGAGTTCAAGGAGTATGCAACAGAAGTAGATGTTGACTTTGTTAGAAAAGCTGTTCGTGCCATTGGACGATGTGCCATCAAACTAGAGAGGGCTGCAGAACGCTGCATAAGTGTGCTGCTTGAGCTGATAAAGATCAAAGTTAACTATGTTGTACAAGAAGCCATCATCGTAATCAAGGATATTTTTAGGCGTTATCCTAATACGTGAGTTTAGAAATTGCTAGATATTTTAAGTTTTCTTCCAGCAAGGCCTAATAATTGTACGAGTTCTATGATTTTTACACTTACGTCATGATTATTTTTATTGACAGCTATGAGTCGATTATTGCAACTCTCTGTGAGAGCTTGGACACTCTTGATGAGCCAGAAGCCAAGGTTCCCTTATACCAACTATTGATACCTTTTTGCTAATGACTTTTGCTTGAAACATGACATATAAAACTTATAGATAAGAGAAAATACTAAAATAGTGAGATTCTTGTTATAGGTAGTGGACATAATTCTATTATTTTGGTTGATAAATTATAACATTAAAATGCAGGAAACTAAATCAGAATTAAACTGATTGTCTCAGGCATCCATGATCTGGATTATCGGTGAATATGCAGAAAGGATTGACAACGCTGATGAATTGCTTGAAAGCTTTTTGGAGACTTTTCCTGAAGAGCCAGCTCAAGTGCAATTGCAGTTACTCACTGCCACTGTCAAATTATTCCTTAAGAAGCCTACTGAAGGACCTCAGCAAATGATTCAGGTCTTGTGCATTCATCCCCACTACCTTCTTTTAGACACCCATGCTCCCTTTCATATTTGCCTGGATATGTGATCTCTTATTTGTTTTTTATCGTGATTAATATCTGCATGAATCAATATTTAAATGTTTATTTAAAACTGATACCGTTTATGAGTTTTAGTCAGGTCTCTTTTACACGTGGTTATATGGCACTTGTTTCCTTTTCTTTTTGTAAACTATTGAAGTGCTGCACAGCTGTATTCTGTTTTGTTGTAAGAGTATTACTTTATCAAATGTTTACATAGTCAGTGTCTGATGTAATGGTCAGTTCAGCTCCCTGGACTGCTAATAGTCACCCACTGACATCTTTCACTTTTCTTTGTTTTTCATTGGTATTAATATAGGATGGTGATGATCAGGTTCATATAATCTACTATTATCTGATTCTATCCTATAGTTCTAAGCAGAGAACCATTTAATGATGCGAAAAACTAATTACACCTGGCAGCCAACTGCTTATATATCAACCAAAATTATAGTAGTGTTATATGACAAACTTGATTTTATTTGGGTTGTCTTTTATTTAGCTAATTTCACTTAATTGTTAGGTGGAGGCATGTGGTTGGTAGTTCAATGTTTGACTACAGATAATTTTGAGAGTGGAAAGGACATCGTTGACTACGATTAAGTTTTAACCTATCTTTGTATTTTTTCTCTTTTAGCCTATAGTGTCTTCCAAGTTTTCCACAGAATATAATGACTTATATAAGTTACAAGCTATGTTTTCTGCTTCATTTCAATCTCACTTTTATATCTTGTTTATATTTCTTGGCTGCACAGTGGTATGAACAATTAGAATTCTACCCATGCGCATCTTTCCGATACCTTGCTTGCCACTGGTTCTCCCTGCATGGTGTTATGAAGAGATCCTGCATACCTTCTCCTTGAGCTGCTATGTGTTTCCATGGAAGAGCTGAAGCTCATCTTCCTCAAACCTCACAGACCCTTGATGCTCATGACCATGTGACTCCATGACCCAACACCCAATGGCCTAATGGGTGACCTCCTTCCTTTTTAGCCCAATCCTCACTCCCTTCTATCCCCTTAGCTCTGATGCTCCCCACTTCCATGTAGCCTCCTCACCTGGGCTGTCCTAGACATCTGATGGAACTTTTCTCACCTATTCACCCTCCTCTTTGTAACTCTTTATGTTTCTCTCTATCCCTTACCCCCTTCTTTACATTCCCCCCCTCCTATTTCTCTTTGCATTCCTTGCTACCCAATGATGGCTTACTTTCATATATTTACTAGTTCTTGTTATCCCATATTCCTTTAGCAGACAAAGCCCTTCTCTCCTTTTCTCACTATGCCAATCCACCTTCCATCCCATATTCTCTCATGGGCCCCATGTAAACCACCATTTCATTCAAGGATGGGGATTTTGATGTGTACTCTACCCATATATGTTAGATACTTGCCCCACTCCCCCCCGCCCCCCCTTCTTGCTTTTGGTCCCTTGAGTTGATGTTAATTTCTGAACATGTTCTATGCCATTTCAGATTAGGGCACAATACTGAAGCAGATAGAACATACTAATAGATCAATAGAAGACAAGCCAAAATAGAGATGATGAATGGTGGCATTACGACGATCAGCAGGATGCTTCTACCAGCAAAGTCTCCAATAGGTCATTCAGCCAAGCATGTCACACATAATCCCAGTACAACCCAAACATAGAATACTCCACAATTACGCAGCACCAAGAATGCAGCTCCAATGCCATCAAGAGAGAAGAAAATCCTCCACACATTGTGTGTCAAATGAGCTCCAAGTCTTTCCAATATATAGGCATCTTTGGGGGTGTGTGACACGCCCTTTAAGACATTTAAGTCTATATTATATTCCAGGCCGACCTAGCACATAAGTGGAATAAATTCAAAGTATATGTTCTGCTCATCCGATCGAGATGATCTTTAGATCAATATTACACCTCTCCGAGAGAGGAATCCCATACAAATATTGGGATCATCATCTGAGCAGCACAACCCGGAGTTTGGACCTAGTTGTCCAATTTTAACACTCCCTCTCAACTAGGGAGAACTCCATCCACTATTGCAATCCAAACATCGTGTGTCATCCCGCCGTAACTTGCTTCGCTGGCTTCTTTATTTCAGAACAGAAGTGGGTCAGTCACAAAGACATCATACCCGGTCGACAGATTCAACCCAGAGGTTCGAAACCTCTATAGCACTCACAAAGAGTCTCATACCAATCCGAAGTTGGTTTACCTGACCCGAAGTCAGTTGGAGGTTCGAAACCTCACTAGGACTCAATAGAGTCATATACTAACCCGAAGTTAGTTTCACTGACCCGAAGTCAGTTAGAGGTCTGAAACCTTGCTAAACTTGATCCCAGATCAAGTCGCTGGACACGTGCCATCCTAGACATAGAGAGTACGACAATCGGTCTTGCTATGGTCTCTATTCACATTTCCCACCTCATTGGCCAAATGAGAGGTACTTCCCATGAGTCTGAAACTCCATGGTAGGATGCATACGGGGCACAGATCAGAGAGAGGTAAACCATCTCAATATCATCTCGGTGGGGTAGGAGCACACCAACTAGGTTCGGCAAGCCTAGCCCTGTGGTTGCTTATAGCACCAAAGCTATCCCCAAAGCCCCCTTGTAGCTCCCAGAGCTCATCGTCCAACAGGACCCTCAGAATAGGGTCGTTCCATGATTCCAAGATTCTCACGGAAGGTTAGGAACACGACCTTCCCCAAGGGCATTGTGATAATATCCGCGACCTGCTCATCAGTCTATACGATCGAGCCTTACGACGCCTCGCTGTACCATATCCCAGATAAAGTGGTACCAACCATCAACATGCTTGGATCAGTCGTGGAACCTATTAGACTCCGTCTTGTCAGTCCGCTGCAGTCAAATTCACCAAGGTTCATTTCTCGTTGGCGAAAGCCATGTCCAGTCACTGATGTTACTGTGGTCCAGAAAAGAGTCATTTTAATTCTTGAGTCTAGGGTTTTGTCTTCAGAAGTGCTTCAATAACATGTGCAAGCCAGAGGAAGTTTCAGTGAGTTTCTATTTCAAGATGGTTATCAATGCGAGATTGATTCTTCTTCAAAACCCTGTTTTGAAGAAGAAATTTTCAGGTTTGTTTATGTAAATAAGCTGCCATGCTACCAATGTACTTCTCAGAGATCGAAAGGTTTACCATGTATCGTGACTGAGATGCCAAAGTTAAAGACTTGTTTTGAAATGCCCTGATTTGGATAAAATCAAGTTTATTAGCACCTGCAGCAAGAACTTTTGCTAAGTTTCAAAACATGAACTTTCTCATATTGTTCGAGTAATGGTATGTTGGGCAAACTTCCTGATTTGCATAAACTTGAGAGTTTACAGAGACAGGGAAAGATCAGGCAACATAATTAGATGTTTTGGTAGATGGGCTCAAGAATAATGCAAACAAATTTGCAAAATGAACAGCACAAGTTTTCTGACAGAATTATAAAGTTGGGTTATGTGTTTTGAATTCACCCTCGTGATCACATCAGTCACGTTAATTTAGTATTCAAAGGATAAAATCCAGCATTTCGATTGCATGTAGCAGTATTTCAGTATTTATGGATGTAGGTGGCAGAACTTACCTTGTTAAAGGGGCATTACAATTGATGGATTGGGCGCAAAGTGCTTCACTACCTATGAAAGCGATGTTCTGTTTGCACTTCGTTTTATGATTGATTGTGATATTGAATGAGCTGGTCGAAAAGGGCATTTTCCAGAGCCCAATCCTGTCATCCAGATTGCCAATTTAGTTACATTGTAAAGAGAAGATCGCCCATTTGTACAAAATGTAATGACCTTGAAGTCATGCTCTCCAATTGTTGGGGTTGACGTAATGTCATTTGATAATGAAAGTGTTGCTTGCATGGAGGGATTCTATTCACGAAGTTGACCCCGATCTGATCATTGGTTAAATTATGTGCAAGTTTGACTTGCCATATCTCTGAGCCGGTGTTTTAGAAGATTTCAACAGGAGTCCATTAAACCTATCGGAGCTGCCCAAACAGAAACGAGCATCCAAAGGCAAAATTGAAGTTCGACAGGGCGAAATCCGAGTTTAAAAGACGTGTCTGTGTGTTTAAAGAGAAGGCGCGCTACTCACAGAGGAGGCGCGCTACTCACAGAGGAGGCGCGCTACTCATATAAAGGGCGCTACGCATATAGCCTCCCCAGCTTGTGTAAATTCACAAGTGCGCTACGCACTTGCAGCGCGCTACGCGTATAATCTCAGGGCCGAGGCAGGGTGTAGGATGCGCGCGGCGCTAATTTCTTTCCTGCAATGACAAAAATTATTGGTACTCTTGGACCACAGTCACGATCTGCTGAGGTGATTGAGGGGTGCCTTAAAGCTGGGATGTCTGTTGCCCGATTTGATTTCTCGGGAGGAGATAATGACTATCACCAAGAAACTCTTGAAAATTTGAAGATTGCTGCAAAAGGAATGAATAACTTTGTGCTATCATGCTCGATACAGTTGGTCCAGAATTGCGAGTTTTTAACAGGAGTGAGGAGCCTGTTGTGCTTGAGATTGATGCGTTTGTCACTCTAACACCAGATCAGACCAAGGAAGCATCACCTGAGGTCTTGCCAATAAATTATGGTGGGCTTGCCGAGACAGTGAAGAAAGGGGACATCATTTTTGTTGGCCAGTATCTCTTTACAGGAAGCGAGACCACTTCTGTCTGGCTTGAGGTTGCAGAGATTAAAGATCGAGATATAGTTTGTTGTGTCAAAAACAGTGCAACTCTTGTTGGTTCATTGTTTACAGTGCATGCCACTCAAGTTCATATTGATCTTCCAACACTAAGTGATACAGATAAACATGTTATTGCAACTTGGGGAGTTCGCCACAACATTGACTTTCTCTCTTTGTCATACACACGACATGCAGAAGACATTATACAAACCCGTGCTTATCTTAATGGGCTTGGGAATCTTCATCAGACACATATATTTGCTAAGATTGACACTGTAGAGGGTCTAGAACATTTTGATGAGATCTTGCGAGAGGCAGATGGCATTGTCATTTCACGTGATCATTGAGGAATAGATCTTCCACCAGAGAAGGTGTTTTTATTCCAGAAAGCTGCCCTCCACAAGTGTAACATGGCTGGAAAGCCCGCTGTAGTCACACGCGTCGTGGACAGTATGTCGGCTAATTTACGTCCGACACGTGCAGAAGCAACTGATGTTGCAAATGCTGTTCTGGACGGTACAGATGCAATTCTATTAGGTGCAGAAACATACCGCGGATTATACCCTTTTCAGGCTATCTCAATAGTAGGAAAGATCTGTGCAGAAGCAGAGAAAGTGTACAATCAAGCTATTTATCTTAAGAGGAGTATGAAATATAGCAATGATCCGACGAGTCACTTGGAATCTATTGCAATTAGTGCGGTAAGTGCAGCAATCAAAGTGAACGCTTCGGTTATTGTCGTATTCACAACAACTGGAGGAACTGCTAGGTTAATAGCGAAATACCGTCCTACCATGCCAATTTTATCTGTTGTCATCCCAAGATTGACATCAAATCAGTTGAGATGGAGCTTTATTGCTGCATTTCAAGCAAGACAGACTCTTGTTGTTAGAGGAGTTTTCCCTATGCTAGCAGATCCTCAAACATCCGGCAGAATCAATTAATGAGAACAATGAGTCTGTATTGAAGATTGCGCTGGATCATGGTAAAACAGCAGGGTTAATAAAACCTCATGATCGGAATGTTGTATGCCAAAAAATAGGCAACCTGGAACACTACAAGAAATTCAACCCTCTCCGGGCACAGTTGTCATCATTTTAGTTTAAAAACTATTTTTTTTAAGATTAGTTTTTATTCAAATAGCATTTTGTTAATAAGTTAGAAAATAAAGGAAAAACAAGTGGCAGTCAAAGGCGGAAAGTTTAAATTTAAATGGAGACATCTGCCACAACAGAGCGTACTGTCTATTTTGGTCTTCAGTTACAAATTTAAAGGGTCTTCAGCTACAGCTGCCGCCTCTCCATTAGTTATTAACAAACAAATGTAACGCTACTCCTTTTAGAGCAGTCTTTTCCTATTTTTGTGATGATTGATGAAACAATGTACTATTTTCATCGATCAGTTATCACATCTCTGAGTTATATTTAATATATTGTAAATCACTTGGAAAGGAGAGTTCTGGAAAACAGTGGGAGAGGTGTGAAGGAAAACTTCACTGTACAGTTTTTGACAGGGATTTAATGAAAAAAATACAGCTCTGACTCCTGAGATTCTTGTGGTGTGGATTTAGCATTTTGTCTTTTCTTATGTTTCATATGTAGCTTGTAATGTTTTACATTTCATTTCATAATCATTTTCTGTTGAATACTTTTAAGTGAGAAGGGCAGAATCCAGTTTACTGCTCTGCCTTGGGAGGTATTCATTTTCTGTGTTTTCTTCTGTTTGATAAGGATTCAACTATTGCCCTTGTCAACCTCGCAGCGGTCTTTTCACTCCATATAATTTCAAAATTGAATGCTAAATTTATTGCTTGTCTTGCCTCCTGAGATAATCTGTGTTTCAGTTTTAACATCTTTGTTCATGCTGTCCTTTGTCCCCATACTGCCCAGAAAACCCAGACATTCATTAAAACCCCTTTCTTATCTATTTACTAGCCTAATATTAGTTCCAGTTGAAGTCATCTCGCACCCTATTGCTCATTTTATCGAGATTGACTGGAGAGAGCCCTCTCCTGTCCTCGTAGGGCTAGCTACGAGGCTAAGCTTGGTTTGATGTTGCCTCGAGTTTTGCCTTTCTCAGCCTGAGGCAGATTTGAGCGCTAACAGAACCCAGGATTCTATGACAAATGAATCCCCCTCTGGGTATCACAAAGGATAACGGTGGCATCTAGCACATGCTTGAACAACTCACTGAAGAGCTTTCGCAACCAAGTGACTTCACAATGGGTCATACATGCTGCAATGTATTCGACCTCAGCGATGCTCAAGGCTATCGACTTTTGTTTCTTGCCCGAAGCAGATCTACTTGTGAAGTAGCATCCAGATGTGCTCTTATGATCCACCACACTGCCAGCCCAATCGACATCAGTATATCCAAGGAGTGTCATGCTCCCGGCAGTGTAACTCAGCCCATGGTCTATCGTGCCATAGAGATATCTCAAGAGTTTCTTGGCACCAACCCAGTGAATGTTATGATCAACCATGTGTTGACTCAAAGTGTTCACGGCACAACATACGTCTGGACGGGTGTTCACTAAGAACATCAGAGCCCCTACGAGTTGACGATACTCAGTAGGATTTGCTAACACGGGCCCAACAACGGTGCCACTCAACTTCTTAAAGTTGAGTTCCATCGGCGTCAACATGGACTTGCAGTCCACCATACCAGAAGCTTCATAGTGTATTTTCCTTGAGAAAGGAAAATCTCGCCAGGTCTCTACCAGACCTCCGGGCCTATGCATTAGTCCTAGTTCTTTCCTCTCGAACTCACCAATGAGCTCCCTCTTACACTGATGAATGAGAGGGTCAGCACCTGTCAGGAAGAGGTCGTCCACATACAACACCAAAATGAGAGGCTTCTCTCTATCAACCTTGAAGTAAAGGTTCGGATCAACATTACTACGAGTGAAGCCCAGCTTCTTCAGGTAGCTATCTATCCTCTCGTACCAATCTCTAGGTGCTTCCTTCAGCCCATAGAGAGCTTTCTTCAACCTGCAGACATGGGTGTCCCGATCCTGGACTTTGATCCCCAGAGGTTGCTCTACATACACCTCTTGCTTTACCGCACCATGTCAAAAAGCTAGTCTTTCCATCCATCTGATGAAGCTTCCGTCCTTGCGTATCAGCAAGGGA
The DNA here is from genome assembly GCA_034641835.2 of Pinus albicaulis. Classification (NCBI taxonomy): domain Eukaryota; kingdom Viridiplantae; phylum Streptophyta; class Pinopsida; order Pinales; family Pinaceae; genus Pinus; species Pinus albicaulis. Next base: position 1,536,766,493 of record CM076578.1, on the reverse strand, counting down.
AATAATAGATTATAGGTGCTATAATAATCAGTGCCTTCTTAGAGAAGTCTCAGGCAACACATTTTCCCATCAGATCCATACTTGATCTTATATCGAGGTGACAACAACTATGTTCTATGGTCTAGGAACCATATCTCAGACATTACCCTCGCATCCTTGCAGATTTGATGCTTTACAGCTTCTTCGAATGATCCAGGCTCATATTGTACTCATGGCAGCTAGATACCCTTGGTATTTATATGGCTTCTTGGTTTTCTTTCAGAATTTCCCCCTCTGAAGCCATATGTCTTTGAGCCATGAGGATCTTCTTTCGTTCAACAATGATATTAGCTCAGGAGCATATACAGATGTATTCTCCCTCTTAATGCCAGCTTCTCTCTGTCGAGAGAAGACATCTATTTTAAATGCGGGCATCCCAGACACCAACTTGGAAAAGGGGTCTGATTCTCCCATAGTCAAAGCCATCCAAACAGGCTTTGCTGATCATGGTTCAAGACTCCAACGATGTGACTGAAGGCTGCAAAGACTTCTCAGTTCACACTTCAAGTTTATCATTACGCTGTAATGTAAGACTAATACTGTCACAAGCTTACTGCTATTATGAATTTCATAAACATGGGTGACTGTCTATGTCACTGTCATAGAATGACAGATTTAACTCCTCAAGATTGCGGCTACAGAACCATCATCAGTCATTATGATGTTGCCATAATTTTATCGTACCCATCACTATCTTCTTCATCATGGTCATACTGCCATATAGCATTGAAGATTTCAAATTTCAAGGTCATACATATTCTGCCGTATGTCACTGTCAAACAGGGAGAATATATCATGATTCCTCCTCTCATGATCCTGCACTGCTTCTTTTTTCCAGATCTGTCCATTTGTCATTCTTTTGGTCATTTTAGAAGACTGCTCCTAAGGCTACCAATTTTTTTTTTTTTGCCTAACTCAATGACAAATCTACCTCTCTTGTCACTCTCCCTAGGGCTTACAGATTGGCCCATCTTGACAAAAGTCTGACCGTTTCATAATCTTGCACCAAAGGCTTCTACAGTCAACCTTCTAAAAATCCTTACAATTCCAAATTTGCACAGATCTAGGAACCAATCATTCAGATGTTGCAAACACTGAATTGACCTGTCTACATGTCAGTCCATACCTTATGTGCTACCTTTCTGTTTGCAGATCTTGCACAGTCATAAGTGCATATCAATCATTTTTGTTCATCACCTATGAACATACCTTGTTTTGATTTCTCCTCTTCAAGGTGACCTGTACATATCTGCCCTCTTGCTCCTCTGATTTCAGTGCACAACTCCTAAACATGTGGTATTAAATGCCACAGTGTGTCATCTTCTAAAAATCACTGAATTGCATCAGGACTAGGAAAGCTTGGTTCCTAGTGATCTACCTTGCAGCTTTTTCTTGAATTGACCTCTGCCTCCTAGAGATCCCTTCTCGGCCCTTCTTTGTACACACTTGAAGCACACTTTCAAGGTTTCTTTCTTACTGCGATCAAGATAGAGACTAGTTTAGTCTCTCTTTTGCACACTTGGCAATTTCTTACTCTTGCGGTATGGTCCCTTCAACCCTAGATAGCAGACCCTTTATGTGATTGTTCTTTTCATGAACTATCTCCGGCCTACTTCAGAGATGCCAGGCCCAAAACAGAGAACCTGCGTTATACTCCTGTCTACGTTGAAGAGTGTTAATTAATTGTGGCCAAACTTGAGCGTCCTGTTAGACTTTACGGTATACCCAAACAGATATTCGTCCTAGAGAAAGGTTTCTTCAAGGCCTTACGTCTTCAAAATGATATCCCATACTGCTGTTGTAGCAACCTTCTTTCTGCAACCCGTTACAGAGAATTTTCATGCAAAAAATAGCATAGAGGACATACCTTGATTGCTCGCTGTTTGGTTGGCTCCTTTGCTGTTGATTTCAGACTGGTTAGGGCACACATCACAGTGCTCAAATCTGGCCCTTATGCTTCCTTTTGCTACAGCTGTTTTCCAAGTAGTCAACCCTTTATCTATTTACAAGACCCAAACATTTTTACACCCAAACATTCATGATGCTTGCGGTCAGCTTCGGACCTGCAACAGAAAGAGAAATAGGCCCAGAATTCCTAAAATGCTCAGCCTCTTGTCCAAGGGACTCGGCCCACCAAAACAGACTTTAACCAGCCTTCTTTAATTATCTGCGACAAGCTTTAGTGAGGCTTCAAAGGCCCACATTATTTTCTTTTAGGGACAGAGCACCCATAAAATAGCCCTTAAACACCTGTCCAAACTAGGACGTTCTCCATCTGCATCAAATCAACTTAAAAAACATTGCCAAATATACATACTTTGCATTCCAAAAAAACTGGTGTAAATTGCTGAAGATCTGAAGTTTGATTAGGGCTTGTTAGCAAGCTGCTACAACCCACCTTGCATGCCTTCCAGACCTCCCTTTGACTGCGGCTGCCTTTCAATGGAAAGCTGCCCCTCCACGCTGCTCTTTTAGGGAAGATACAAGCCCTTATACTCAGCAGCAACCTACATGTATATAACTAGTCCCGCAACAACCTCTTATGAGGGTTATCTACCCATCTTAAAACAGCTCCAATGATTGCGGTCTTCCCTTCATTTGCTGCGGCCTTCCTTTGGAGGACGACTCACCTTCTTTGCTGTTTTAGGGCATAGAACAACCCTCAACCTTACCTACGCTCCTCTATTACAGGCTGGTAAGGGTTGCGACCTACCCACAATAGCCTCCAAGGCTGCGGCTGCCTCTTCCAAGTGTTTTCCACCCACAAATGCCTTCAATACAGACCCGCGTCTCTTTTCCTCATACTCGGCCCTCCTACAAGCATAAAACAATCCCTCAACAGTCACAAGAAGCCTCCTACATAACCTCTTCTCCTTGCTGAGATACCCTTCTACTACTTGTTGCTCAAAAACAGAGGTCTTTCTATTCCTTGAACGAGCTAATCCACTCCTTTGCTGCCATTGTTACACCAATGGATTAATAGATCGGAGATTGCTTTTCAACATAAATTGGGCTTTGTCTCCGCTTCAGCTCTGATACCATGTTAATTTCTGAACATGTTCTATACCATTTCAGATTAGGGCACAATACTGAAGCAGATAGAACATACTAATAGATCGATAGAAGACAAGCCAAAATAGAGATGATGAATGGTGGCGTTACGGCGATCAGCAGGATGCTTCTACCGGCAAAGTCTCCAATAGGTCATTCAGGCAAGCGTTTCACACATAATCCCAGTACAACCCAAACAGAGATTACTCCACAATTACGCAGCACCAAGAACGCAGCTCCAACGCCATCAAGAGAGAAGAAAATCCTCCACACATTGTGTGTCAAATGAACTCCAAGTCTCTCCAATATATAGGCATCTTTGGGAGTGTGTGACACATCCTTTAAGATATTTAAGTCTATATTATATTCCAGGCCGACCTAGCACATAAGTGGAATAAATTCAAAGTATATGTTCTGCTCATCCGATCGAGATGATCTTTAGATCAATCTTACACATCTTCGAGAGAGGAATCCAATACAAATATTGGGATCATCATCTGAGCAGCACAACCCGGAGTTTGGACCTAGTTGTCCAATTTTAACAGTTGACCGCGTCTAAATATGCCCTACTCTCCTTTGATTATTTGGAAAGCAACCTTTGGCTGCTAACCCCATTTTACTAGAGATCCTTGACATGCCCCTTGAAATTTAGATTCGGCCCCATGATCTAGTTTTATTCCAGTGAGTGCAAAGCTTTAAATTGGTTTGCCACATCTTCCTTCATGACCAAACACTGTACCACTAGTTCCAAGAATCTTGCGGTTACTATCACCACAAGAAATGCATCTTCATCTTTTAGAGGAGACGAGAATTGTATATTTCCCTTTGGGACACTCCCAAAATCTTTTGAAACACCCTGTTTCTCCAACACTCTAATTCCGACAGTCTAGTTTATGACCTTAATTCCCATTACATGTTCATCCATATGACCATTCTTCATGATGTTCTAGGACAACCTAATGTCCTTGTCAACTCCCTATCATCTTCTTGTCATGTTTTCTTGGAACTGCACAATGCGTAGTTTTTGAGCTCAAAGCTGGCTTGCCTTCTAGGATTGCGCAATTTCTGAGCCCAAGGTTTGCTTGCCTCCCAACATTGTGTAGTTCCAAGGATGAAGACTGACAGTACAAGGTCGAGGTAGGGGATGGCTTGTGCTAGAAAAGTTTAGGATCAAGGTCAAAACATGACATCGCAAGCACTGCATGAAAAGATAAGTTTTTATCATAGCATGAATACTTGACGAGAATGAATGATAGACTCCTGTAGATAGAAGGGAGGCTCCAAATCAAAGCATGGGAAAAATTTTGGAGGGGGGTTGTAGCAACTACAACAAATAGCTACGTATGGTATGTTGTAGAATGTATATTATAATTTCCTAGGTTTGTGTTATTACTTGACTTATAGATGTTTAGTTGTTATGAATGTATTAAAACATTAGTGTTGGAAAAGACATGCAAACTTTAAGTAAACTTTGTTGAGAAATCAAGGGGCAACTTAATTAGGTGATTTCTCTTACTTCGATAACTGCTTGTGATGTACTTCTACTTAACTTGATGTTCTTGTTATTAACTTCTTTTTTTCACTTGATTATTATTGCGTTTTTATTATCAAACAACTACCAAACAATGAAGATCAATGAGACGAGGACACAAAATGTAGGTTGCTAGCTTGGGCCAAAACCTCTCCTCTTAAGAGGAAAACCTGCTTGAATTCTTCTCTTCATATAAAATCTTCAAATGACTGATTCCAAGACCTAAGACCCTTGACAAAGACTCCTCCAACACCAAGTTAGCTTCTCCTTGATGAACTTGTTTGACAAAGTCAAACCAAGTCAAACTGCGGCGACTTCTCAAATTCAGACCTGCAACTTCTCAAGTTCGGACCTGCAATTTCTTGATTGCAATTCTCTGCCTCTACTGCAGAAACCCTAGCTTCGAACGTGTGGGAAAATATGGTGATTTTTTCCTCCTTTCTCCTTCGCTTGAATTGGTTCTTCCTCCTTGGAAATTTGGCTTGCAAAATTGACCTTCTTGACACTTGATTTTGTCTCCTTTGATGACTGTAATTTCTGCAACAAAGATGCCCTAGACTCTTCGCACATGTGGGAGAATGCAACCCAAAAACAACCCTAAAACTTCGGTCTTCCTCTCTCTATGTTCTCTTCTTCTTCACTGTCTATAAGACTTCTTATTGTCTTATGATCAAACTTCTTGGACACTCTACAAATGAGGTATAGTACCTCTTATATATATATATATATGCTTCTTCATGGTGGTCGAATGGCCCTAATGAGGCCGACTTCACTGTTTTGTAAGCCGACCTGTCTTTTGTAGGTTGACTAGGTCTTGGAGGGTCTTTATGACACTTTTATAACTCAAATAAATTCTTTTGACATAATAAAAGATGCCCAATGGGGTCTTTAATATATGGCAATGACTCAATTGACTTCTTGACTCTATGACAAACCTTAGAAGCACTGAATGGGTGCTTGCCTTACAAATAAATTGACTTGAGCATGAAACCCATGCTACAAAAAAATAACAATAATAATTTTTCTTTCTTTTTACAATATACAAGAATCAAGAGTACATTTCATATTTATGAAGACCGAACCTAGTTACATACCTAGTTACATACTTCAACACTCCCTTTTAACGAGGGAGGTATTCATAATACATACAAGATACTTGGACATTCTCATAAGAAGCGTTAGATTGGTGAGCTATCCCATAAGCTATTTGTTAAGCTTATATCAATGCATCTCTGCATATCAACCAACATTGTCACATAACAAGGCCTTGACTAACAACTCTATCTCTCCACAAGATTAGAGCACAATGGTAGGGAGACAAATGATTTATAGACACCTTCATCATTGTCTCTCAAGGAACATACCCTATCCGAATGTTCACAAGGTATGTCTTCTATGATCATTCTTGTCTTGGATTAACACATCCTCAACCAATTTCCTCTTCGACTACTCTTACCTATTGGATTTCCTACCTCACCCTCAAAGAGTATCATACTTCAGATGCTTACACAATCCTCCATTCTTGGGTATAAAAGGAATATACCCAAGCTCCCTCTTAACTAGGGACTTGTTTCCAACAACAACTATCTGCTCTTTGGTGGAGATCATGGTACTATTAGCTGCTTGTAGGGCTCATCATGTCATGGACGAACTTCAACTTCTTCATCATGGAGCCTTCTTCTTCTAGAACTTCTTTGTAGGGCATCAACCATCTTCTCTATCACTTCCCTTCAATGAACATAATAGTCATGTCATCCTTCTCTTCATTAGGAAGTGACCTTCTTGTCATCATCTGGCCATCCTTCATATAACTACCTTTTCCAAGTCATGATTCTTTCAGGATCTTCCATCCAATCACATGAGTACTAGTTGTAGGTGACTTTCTACAAGCTTCTTACGGTAGCCTTGTTTCAACCCAACCTGATGCTTTGTCAAAAATCAAAATGACCATTAAATCAAAGTTACTTCTTTATGATGGCCTTTCGTCATGACATCAACTTCTTGCAACATCAACATCTTGCACATGAATGAATCCATCACCAAGACATTCGTTAAGAAGGTTCTCCCTTTTCTAGCATATACACACCTTCTTCATGGAGATGCCATAGCTAATATTTCTTGATATCAATTATTGATCACTTATCTTATCTTAATTGACTATAGATGCATCTTCTCACGAACCCTTCTTTCATTTTCTGTGCATAATGGCTTCCTCAGGATTTTCTATACATAGTTCTTTCATCATAGGAACCACAATTGCCAACCACCTCATATTCTTCATGAGGTCATATAGAAGAGTTCTAGGCACACTATCTATATGCCTTCATGCATCATACTAATGGAAGTGTTTCTTCTTCTTTTATCATGCTCATGAGATAGAGCATTCTACCCATTCTATCTGCAACCATGTAATGACATGACTTTATCTATAAATATATACATACCTCTTCCTTCAAGTGGTCATCTAGACTTCCTTCAGAAAACTTCCTTTCCTTGCTCGGAGATGAAAATGCTTCAACCAATTTGACATGCTGCACATCGTTATCATCATACCATCATCCTTTTATACTGTGGATTCCACACTATGTGGAATGTAGACTATTTGTGTGACACTTGCTTCTTCAAAGAATGATGAACCCTTCGAATAAGTATTCCAATGAAGGATCTTGATGACCCTTACTCTGTAAATGCTCCTTTCTAATGATGATGATGTATGATGATCTCTTTATCTTCTATCTTGCTATATGACTTTCTCCAACCATATAAAGTGCTACTTTGGTTGTCCTTCTATGATTCTAACGATGATGTCATGAGTTATTTCTTGTCTATTATGATGACAACTTCAACCATATGAACTTCTACTTCAACTATCCTTCCATGCCTTTATGATGATGTCATCTCTATCTCTTCTATAATACATCCTATCATACTTGGGATGCTTTCCATCATGACAACTAACTTTTATAAACTTGAAAAGAACTATGTATATAATGTCATCTTAGTCATAGTAGAGGTCTTTTACTTCCTCCTTCTTTGACTTCTTTTCAGGTTCTTCTACTTCTTCGGTGACATGGGCTTCATTCCTTTCCTTTCTCTTTTTGTTGTCCTTCTTGAGTTTAGGGCAATTCCTTTTGAAGTGCCCATATTCATTACACTCATAGCATTGAATCTTAGACATATCATTTCTCTTTTGAAACTTCTTTCGAGATTCGAACTTTCCAAATTTTCCTTTCTTCCTTGTTGTTGCTGTATATGCTTGAGTTTGTTCATTTGATTCAACATCGTTCTTCACCTTTAATCTAGTTTCTTCAATCTTGCATAATGACCATAGATCATTGAATGGGTTAGTTTCCTTCTTTCCATAGATACTTGATACATAGTTGCCCCATTCATTACGTAGTGCATTGAGCACAATGGTTGTCATCTGTCGGCTAGACATTATTTCTCCAAATTATTGTAGTTGATCTCTTATTTGAGATACCCTCATAAGGTATGAGGCTACCCCTTCTTCCTTTAATACCTTCATCTTATATAGTTTGGTTTCATAGATCTCTTTTGCTGTCTTCAACTTTGCTATATAAGGGATGAGAGAATCCTTGTCCTTGATTGACTCAATAAGGATTGTTTGAGCCCTTATCTCTCCTTTCATATATTTCGATAGAGCTTGAGATTGCTCTTGAGAAGGTTTGGTGATTGATACCGTGACATATTCACTAACTTCATTTTCTATTAGGGTCAAATCTATTCTCTTCTTCCATGCAAGGTAATTCGATGACCCAACAAGTTTGTTGTTCTCCTTGCAAAAAGAAGTCATTGTAGATTGAGACATAAAATATAGAATACTTACTTGTTAAGTGAAGATGCTCCTTTGATGATGATATCTTCAACTTGATGCCTTCTTGATGATGTTGACAATTGAAGATGCCTTCTTAATGATGATTGCTTCCTTGATGACCTTTTCTCTTCAAGTATGCTTGAGATGTGATCCTTTCTTCAATGAGAGGGAGATCAACTTGATTTTGATGATGAAGTGTTCTTCGTGCTTCCTTTGGTTGTTTATTGTAGAATTTTGAGGCTTCCAAGAGTACTTTAAGTGTGTAGGGTCTTTGAGGTCTTCTTCATATTCCAAGAGTTGTGATGATGTGATCCTTGTGATGTGTAATAATATAAGGAAATTTTACCCTAGTTTTAACTTTTAAGGGTTTTAGAAAATTCTTTTTGTACAAACCATTGAGTTCAATTCCAAAATTATAATCTTCAATTCATAGAACTGCTTTTCAATAGTATATTAACCAATATAATGGATGTAGTTCCCACATAGCTAGATTCAGATTGCAAGCAACTCGTGCAACAGACGTTCTCTCAAACAACCCTAATTGACTCAACAATACCACAGAAAATTCTGATTTACACGAAAACTAACGAAAAAAAAACAAATATACTCCGGCCCGTGCATTAACTATCTGCCTACACCCACATTTGCATCCTCGATTTATTGCAATTTGAACTTTTTTTTTTTCCCTCGTATCTTTGTTATGGGACTCACACTTGACTACAGGGTTCGAATCGATAAAACGTCTTATGTTTCTACCATGGACGGCGGGCGATAGTTCTATCTTCCACAATTGCTCGAAATTCCACGTATGCTTCCCAAAGCTTTCGCGCTGCCTCGAATTATCTATTTTTTCCTCAGACGTGATGTTACAAACCTATGTGAGCGATTTATAGCACATGAGCCCGTCTCAGATCATCCAACTACAGGGACTTTGACGCTGATACTCCTGTTTGGCTCCTTGTTGTATTATGCACCTCCTGTTGTATGTTCGAACGTCCCTTGATGGTTGCTCCAAATGGTGTTGCTATTTCCAGGTCTTGTGGAACCCTCACTACTGCTTCAGAACCTTTGCTGATCTAGCCATACTTCAAGGAGATGAAACAGAGGCAAGAAGGCCCTTACTGCCTTAACCAAAAATCCAATCAATCCAAGAAAGTTGAAATACTAAACAAAACTCTTGTGCCAAAAAACCGAGTTTAATCTCTAAAATTTCATTGCCTCAGATAAATTCCTTTGCCCTGAAAATAGTGGAATAACCAAAAGATGTCAACTACGGTGGAATCTTTCACCACTGAAATTGACAAGGGGTAAAGTGGTCTTAAAACCCTCAGAGCCTTAGGCTCAAGAAAAACAGAGATAAATTGATCCACACTTGATGATCCAAAATGAATTCAAGCCTCTATTTATAGATTTCCAAAGGGGTCATTATGAGGAATTTTGAGGTCTAAAATGGGCCTCCTAAGGAAATAATAAAATAATATTTATGAATTTGCAATTCACTTTTTGCACCAAAATCCATGTAACCATGGTTAAATTCAATTCAAAAGTTGTACCAAAATAAAATTATTAAAAAATTTGTATTGATGTGACTATAAATAAGAATGAACTTTTTAAGAAAAAATCATTATCATTGAACAACCTATGCATTTGTCCTTTGTATTTAAATAACTTAAAATAAAATTTAAATATAAATATAAATTCTTAATTATAGAATATACTATTAATTAAAATTTATATTATTTAAATTATATAATAACATGTAATTAATATACTATATAAAAATAATATAATATAATATAATATAATATACATAAGAAAAAATAATATATAATATAAAAATGAATATAATATATATTCTATAACATTTATATTATTTTTCATAATATTGTATATATTAATATAATCATAATGAAATGAGTTAAGTTGTATTTAAAATTAAAGAAAAAAAAGAAGTATTGAAATCAATTTAATTTATATTTATAAGTATAATATAAGGTTTATGTACATTGAAATTTAGATCTTTTTTGCCCCAAACTATGTTGAACCTAATATACCTTTTTTCAACATACAAAACTAATATACTCTTTTTAATATGTTTGTATTGCTATTAATATTATAATAGTATTATTTTTTCTAAATAAGTCTAAGTTCTATTAGTGTAACAAAAGAGTATAAGGAGGCTCATGCCTCTGCAGTGCTAGCCATGTTCTTGGCATAATTCAGCATGAAAAACAAGAAAATTGATTGCCCAGAAGTGGGAAACCAATCCGTTCAAGAGTTTAGTCGCTGCCCACGCAGGGGAAACCAACAAAACATAGAGTGAAAGTGCATATTTTACAATATTCAAAGCGAAAACGCAACTGCCTAGAAAATTAGATGTAGGCCTTGAAATTGGCACTTGAAACTTAGACGCCAGCCTTGCAATAGTCAAAGCAAAAACGCAACACTTGGAACTTGAAATTGAACAACTAACAGAACCTGATTGCCTAAATATCATGGGGAAGGTGGGTGTTCTTCGATAATCAGACATCTGTATTCGTCGATATCATCCTCCTTAGCATGCTTTACCACATCGTCATCCTCAACTTTCATTGAAGTGTTGAGGTGGCCGCGTTCTTGTTCGTCACTGTTGCTGTTGTCCTTGTTCCTGCTTCGACTTCTTAAAAGGGACACGCCCTGACCATCAAAATTCTTCTGCAACTCAGTGCTGGGTGGTTCCTCTTTGAAGGAGACCGTGATGTTTGTAATGATACGAGGGCGGTCCATATTACATGAGAAATGAAACTGAGCTGACTGACTGGGCATGATCGGAGTGGCATAGAAGGTGAGCTATGAAGGGGAAGATTCAACCGGATGGTGCAGCGTCTGGAGGTTGGCTGGGGGAAGAGAATGAGCGGGTTGGGAACTGGACTGGCCAACATTCCTGGCACGACTACGACCACTACGAGTAGCCGGGTAACGGCCCAGAGAATTGTTGAGCGATGGAGAAGAGGAGTCATAGTAGGACGAGGGCGACGACTGCACAATTTTGCCGCGACTGCTGCCTCTGCGGCATGGCATTCATTGGCGAAGACGAGGCATGCTGACTCTGTGAGAATTGGACACTAACGCAGAGAGGGTCGAGGTAACAAAGGCGCAAGGGTTTGAGGCAAAGTGCAGATTGCAGAGCAGTCCAGGCGAGAAATGGAGGCCAGACACTAGTTCAATACAACAAAGGAGATGGCATCGTCTTCCCGTCTTCGTGCATGAGCTCGGCTATGAAACACTAAGAGGACAAATGCAGGTTAACAACACAGGGGTGAATGAGGAATTTCCTGGAGTGACCATGGTGAGGAGCGGCATTAAAACATCAACATGGGAGCATCGACCGGAGAGCAACGTTAATGCGCTGCAAAGAATGATGGTGGAGGCAATAAATACAGGTTGTGTGAGTTTATGGGCGGCCATGTGGCTATGCCACTTGCTGGCCCATAACTCCATCAACTTGCCTAGCCCATTAAACCTGATTGACACCCGCATCCGAGATTTGAAATTGTAATATTAAATAAAATGAGATGAATATATAATTTAAAAATAAATATATGAAAATATACAAATATAATATTTATTGAAAAGTGTGTAAATACATGAAGATTGTGTAGGGATATGCATTGTTTCTTTCAAAAAATATGAAATGACAATAATAATATTTTATTCAAAAAGTGTGAAATGACATTTATTATGAGTACTTTACTTTATGGCTTTAAAAGTACTTAGAGCACTACCATGGTTAACCATGAGTTTTTGTCCACCATTGATAATATGACAAGTAAGTACCTTTAACTCAAGCAACGCCACCTTAACCATTAGGGATGATGTCATCCCCTAAAATGTGATTGGTTCTCATAAAGTGAATTTTGATTGTACATTTTCCTTAGGAGGCCCATTTTAGACCTCAAAATTCCCCTAAAGTTTCATCTTCTTAATTGGTTGTGTGAATTTTACTCAAAATCTCAATTCTGGGTTTCATCGCCCAACTGCCCCCAAAACTTGCCCAACTGTGGGTATTTTGGGGTTTCTCCCCTTTTTAAGTGGACTATATCCTACGGGGATGGATAGGCTAATGAGTCCTATTTGTCCTCAATTCGTTGAGGACATTACATGATGTGATGGATGGTCCTCCTTGATGCTTGATGGTTCTCCTTGATTATCTCGTTGAACTCGGCCCTTATGAATCCTTCTTCAATGGTGTGATCTTCACGCTGCCTCTTGTTGTTGTTGCTGTTGTCACCTTAGCTCTGATACTATGTTGAAAAATCAATGGGCAACTTAATTCGGTGATTTCTCTTACTTTGATAACTGCTTGTGATGTCCTTCTACTTAAGTTGATGTTCTTGTTATTAGCTTCTTTTTTCACTTGATTATTATTATGTTTTATCATCAAACAACTACCAAACAATGAAGATCAATGAGACAAGAGGACACAAAATGTAGGTTGCTTCTCAATGAGACAAGAGGACCAACTCAGCTTATCCTTGATGAACTTGTTTCACAGAGTCAACCCAAGTCAAACAGCTCTAAAACTGCTGCATCAAATTCGGACCTGCAATTTCATGACTGCAATTCTCAGCCACCTCTACTGCAGAAACCCTAGCTTAGCACGTGTGGGAAAAGATGGTGATTTTGTCCTCCTTTCTCCTTCGCTTGAATTGGTTCTTCCTCGGAAATTCGGCTTGCAAAATTGACCTTCTTTACACTTGATTTTGTCTCCTTTGATGACTGTAATTTCTGCAACAAAGATGCCCTAGACTCTTCGCACGTGTGGGAGAATGCAGCCCAAAAACAACCCTACAACTTCGGTCTTTCTCTCTCTATGTTCTCTTCTTCTTCACTGTCTATAAGGCTTCTTATTGTCTTATGCTCAAACTTCTTGGATACTCTACAAATGAGGTCCAGCTCTGTCATATATATTTATATATATATATGCTTCTTCATGGTGGTCGAATGGCGCTAAGGAGGCCGACTTCGCTGCTCTGTAGGCCGACTTGTCTTTTGTAGGTTGACTAGGTCTTGGAGGGTCTCTATGACACTTTTATGACTCAAATAAATTCTTTTGACATAATACAAGATGTCCAATGGGGTCTTTCATATATGACAATGACTCAATTGACTTTTTGACTCTATGACAAACGCTAGAAGCACTCAATGGGTGCTTGACTTTCAAATAAATTGACCTTGAACATGAAACCCATGCTACAAAAAATAATAATAATATTTTTTTTTTCTTTCTACAATATACAAGAATCAAGAGTACATTTCATATTTATGAAGACTGAACTTAGTTACATACTTCAAAAAAGTTGGCCATTGTAGCAATTGCCAATAACTATTCGTTCTCAATTTTCTGTGGCTTACTGTTTATGTCAGGTTGTACTTAACAATGCCACTCAAGAAACTGACAATCCAGATCTGCGTGATCGTGCATACATTTACTGGCGGCTTCTTTCAACTGATCCAGAGGTATAGAATCCAAAGTTTGCAATTCTGGAATAATTAGCAACTCTTTTTCGTTTTTTCAAATAAAGGATTGTATTTTATTGGCCACATTCAGAGCTACTGAAAACATATTTCTCTTTTCTTGGAATACAGGCAGCAAAGGATGTTGTATTGGCTGAGAAGCCAGTTATTAGTGATGACTCAAATCAGCTTGATCCATCACTTCTTGATGAACTTCTTGCAAATATTGCGACTCTTGCTTCCGTATATCATAAACCTCCTGATGCTTTTGTAAGCCGTGTTAAACCAGCAGTACAGCGGCCAGAAGATGAGGAAGAATTTCCTGATGGGCTTGATGCAGGCCCCTCTGAATTATCAGCCACTGAGACAGAAATCAATGCTTCACCTGCCCGAGGTCCAAGCAACGTTCCTAATGTTCCATCAAAAGCAGTACCCACAGTAGCAACACCAGCTGCAGCTCCTGTTCCAGATCTTCTTGGTGATTTGATAGGTTTAGACAATGCACTTGTCCCTGTAGATCAGCCAGCAGCAGGCTCTGGGTGAGTAATAGATTAGTGTATTCCATTTCATTTTGTAAAGAACAGGTGGAAAAAATTAGATTTATTGCTGTTAGATGTGAATTCCATTTACCATGATAAGGGTCAACCCGATTAAAGCAATTTGTGACTTTTGGTTAATACTTTTGTACAGGCCTCCATTACCTGTTTTACTTGCAGCATCAGCAGGTCAAGGCCTTCAGATCAATGGGCAGCTTATACGGCGTGATGGCCAAATTTTTTACAGCTTGAAGTTTGAGAATAACACTTTGACACCTTTGGATGGGTTTATGATACAGTTTAACAAGAATACATTCGGTCTTGCAGCTGCTGGACCTCTACAGGTATAGCACGTTAAATGTGAAAAGAGTTGAAATATTAGTTCCATTTACTCTAAATATTGCTAGTTTAGTAGGATATAGATGAGCATGTATTTTGGGTCCTTTTTCTGAGTTGTGTTCCTGGTAAATTAGGTGCCACAATTGCAGCCTGGGAGCTCAGCACACACACTGCTGCCAATGGTATTGTTTCAAAACATATCTCCTGGACCGGCAAACACTCTCATGCAGGTGGCAGTAAAAAATAATCAACAACCTGTCTGGTATTTTAATGATAATATTCCATTTGAAGTTTTCTTCACCGAGGATGGCAGGATGGAGCGTGCAACATTTCTCGAGGTAATAATGAATGCTAGGTTCTAACTTCTAAGCTTTTGTATTGATCATCTGTTCTTTGATATTTTTTCATCGATTTGTTTTTATATAATTTTTCGCTTAAATTACCTTTCCATGTTAAATTGTGATGTATTTTTAGGTGGACACTAAGGGTTTTATATCTATGATACTGGTCACATACTACTATTTTTTAGGGCTTACACTTTTGTTAAATGGAACTCATTGACCTATTTGTACCAAAATTATAGTCTTCAAACACAACTTTCATGAGAGAAAGTTAGCTTGGTTAAGGATATTGTCAGGAAAGGAGTCTGCCCTACTTGTGTTTTCTGCTTTAAAAACATTTTTCATTTGAATGACTAGAAAAAACAGTGACAAAAGTATGACATGATGCAAATATCCCATCTATGGCCAAAATTTTCCTGCAGCTGCAAGGGTAATGTATGTGAGGATTAAGTGCATTGATAACAATTAATCACAGCTTATTGAGGGACACAAGCCCCCATCCAACTTCCTCTTAGTGGGGAGCTCAGTTCTAAATATAGGAAGATGCCATATTGTTTGAAGAATTTAGGTCCAAGCTAAGTAAGGAGAGAACGGGGTTGCTATCATAGATGCTTTCTCAAGGCAATAACAATTAATTTACATTATAGTAATGTGGCAAAGCACAAGGGCATTATAAGCAGTGTGAGCAAATTAAAACAGATAGGAAGCATGTAAGGGAATTCCTTTGAAGCGATACATAAGAATGGTAATAATAATGACGGAAGAAAGGACAGGAATAATGAGAATAACGAGGGGTAGAGTAACGACTCGTCTTGTGAAGATTTACCCTGCCCCCATTTGAATGAAGAATACGGCCGGCATCCAAACATTCCATCTATCGCGCAAGCTAATCCCCCTGCCCAGCATCTCCATGATGATCGGCAGCGTCCCCTCGCTTCAACCCTTCTTTTTCATTCATTTCATTTTGAGGAGGGAAAGTATAGATCAATATTGCTCCTTTCTCCTACCCAGCCTCTGACCAACCTCACTTATTATATCTGTTCCTAGAGTTAGATTTATACTATACTTGGATCACTATGAACTCAACTTCACTTACAACCAATGGGATAACTCTAACTCAACATTGCTACGATTACTAAACATAGCCCCTATTAACAAAGCTAATCTAATTACTCAAGCTTAGGAACACAAAGAATATTATTGTTAAACAGTACCTATCCAGATAATGTTACTCCTGTTCACTCACTATACCTATTGTCGAAGAACAACCAAACTGCTTAGAGGTACAGCTATCAGAAGGAACACTGTATGAAAGCCCTACTAATACACCATGTCATTTGGACCGAGTTAGCATAGCAGTGCCCACCATAGGCTTCGTATTCTCACCCAAAAGCTAGCTTAAATCCCTTCCCAGCAAATACGGACTCAGCTGGTTTTGGCTATCCCAGGTATTTACCCAAATGTCAGTAGATGGATGCTTTGGCTCTCTAACTTTCAGGTATGCTCCGGGTAATGGAACTAAAATAGCAGCTGCTTATAGGTCATCAAGCTCAACATGATGATGGTAATCAACAGCTTCATCAACCACTGGATCTAGATCTACTCTATCAACAACTTAGCTAAGATACTCCCTATGATGCTGCTACTGGTGCTACTACTCCTGCTACCAATCTTTAGTGAAATCCATGAAGGGCGTCAAAACCCATCTTTTGCTAATTAAAACTTGAGGAATTTCAGCTTGTCGGTTACAGTACCTAAACGATACCAAACTGGGTAATCCTAGGAGCTCGAGAATGATCAATTGAAACTCTCCTAACTTCCAAGGCCAAAGAGAAGTATGGGTGAAAGGGAAAGCAAGATCATCCTGCCATCGATCAACAAAGGACTTTCTCATGCAGGAATTTCACAGAAATTTGCTTTTAGATTCCCTAGACTACAATAGTAGATTCTCCTCTTCTCTACTAAAGAAAGCTAGAAATGGAGAACACTCAAAAATAGCATGCACCCGTGGCTAGGCTAATAGGGCGGGTGTGCTTCCCTATAGCTGATTCTCTCTCTTCCCTTTGGTGAACGTTCCGTGTCCCAGGTCGGCAGCAAGGTTGAAGAAGTTTTTCTTTTTTAAGCGTCTCCTCGCTCTCCCTCTGGTCAAGCTTCACAGTTCCTTGCCCAATGGGAGTCTGCAATCAGTGTGTTTGTAGCGTACATAAGTATTCGTAAGTTAGAGAGTAGAGGTTTGGCGTTAAGGCCCTTTTTGCTCTATGAGCTGCCTTCGGCGATAAGACATTTTTATCTCTATGAACTGTCCTTGGCAAATCCTGCGAACTCGTATAAATGCCAGAGGGTTTTTAATAATACACTCGGAGTGAACTATTTGTATAGTTTTTTTAGACAGATCAATAATCATGTAAGCATCTCAGAAATGAAGGACCAGTCAACACGATCTAAAGCCTTGTCGAAATCAATTTCAACACGAGGCACTGCTGACCAGACTCTCTGGCCCACTCCATTGCCTCCCAGGCAGAAACCACAGTATCCAGAATGAACCTCCTCTGCTAACAAATCCTTCACCTCGATATTTATGTAGAGCTATTGATGGCGCAGCACTAGGTTGGGTTGGGAGGCGAGTTGTTGTTATGTAGAGGTGAGTTAGGAGGGCACATGCATGCCTCAAGCATGCTTGCTTTAGTCTTCAGTTTGGTCTGTAGTTCTGTTCAGTTTTAGGTTGCATGCATGATCTGTTCTTGGACAAGGCACAGATCCATAGGCAACTTAGGGCACATTGCAAGAAAGGTTCTATTCTAGCAGGAGGGGCACAAATCCCAAGGATGCACACAATTGTTTATCTCTAGTTTAATCGAAAATCAATCATCTAGAAAGGGTAGACCGCTTGCCTGAGATAGGAAGAGCAGCGAAAAAGGCATTTCAATACTGTAGGAACCAGTCATACGATGGTCGGTCGGATGAGCAACCCTTTCCTGTTGTCGGAGCTTAACAAGGGTAAAACCTGCCCCCCTCAGGCTGACCCAGCTCTTCATCCAACATGACTTGGCATGGTTCAATTAAGGAGATCCCTTGGTCTACCACCTAGTAAGTATGTTTGTAGGCACTGCTGAACTAACCCCTGGGGAACCCAAGTGAGGAATTCATATTGCGCCGGGCTGACTGAACACCCGCCCTCAACCTATTCCTCCATTCCATCGATCCAGGATGGTAAGTACCCCCAGCTGCCTAGCACACGTGTGGTGGCCTGTGGTATTCTGTCTTCATTTGCAAGCTTTGACATCCCCCTTATGTATTTCCGCGCTAGGCAGCACCCCACATAGCAAGTTGAATTTCAGACTTCATATTACAAAATCCTTGCAACAAAAAACTACAATTAGTTCCATAGAGAAGAAAGAGCCATGATGCTTAGTTCAGCAAAGGCCAAGGCTAATGCAAAATATGCCAGCTAATTTATTCTCTTTATTGCAACCGGACAGTTTAGCTAGTGGAACTACTACAATAGCTGAGCTAGGAACCACTTCAGACTCAGGCTATAACGCAGATTTTTCATCTTATTTATAATGGTGACTTTTTCTCATCTTATTTTCTTTTGGGGACTGAACTTTTCTTGCCTTTATCTTGGAATTTAGTGCACAGGATATAGCATATGTTTTTGGACTGCCTCACCGCCAATACGTGCTGTTGTCCACCCGTTGCACTGGCCCCAGCAGCTCAAACTATGTGTGCCGTCAAAAGACCCTCTGAAAATGTGACACTTGCGATCAGACTGGCTATTCAAGGTTGAAGGTTGTTGAAGGCTTCCTCTGCTGGCAAAAAGTGTAAGGCCGGTAGCAAGTCATTGTTAGAACTACAGCCTATGAAAACTACAATGGAAAGGTTAAATGCATAGATGCGAATCTAAAAAGTCTTAGGAAACATGCACAACTGCAGACTGCTCACAGGTAGGCCTCCTAGTTTCTCGGGTCTGTGTTGAAGGCCAGGTATGTAATATGGGGGTTCTCAGAGCAATTACCTAAGTCTAATTTATTCTGACAACAGCTAATTAGAACTAAATGATTCTTCCCAATTAGCAGTGGAGTCTCATCTATCATTGGACTGAAGTTGAACTATTGAATGTAAAAAGTTAAAAACTACTATTAGTTGGATTAAGGAATGAGACTTCAAAGTCTGCAGTGATACAATTACTATTGGCTAATGCTCCCATATGTATGAATACAATTGGTTGTTGTCGGAGCCTGCCCTTATTAAGAAAGGAAAGGGGGACCCTGTTTCACTAGAGTGATTTCCATGGAGTAAGGGGTGCTAAGGAGCACCTACCTCTTAGTGATTTCCATGGATCCTTCCCACACAGTGCCTTCCCCAGGTCCTTAGTACTGAATTTAGCAGCCATTTTCATAGTCTTTTCTTAGGTATTTGGTACTCTACTAAAGTTAATAATGACAATTATCCTTGGATGATTAGGCTGAGAAAAAAACTAGCCTATGCAGGCTATGTTGATGTGCATGAGAAGCAAAATGGAGGCAATAGATATTGATGATCAATTAGAGTTGGAGTCAATTTCTGCTTGCACATGTGAAACTAACTGGAATTAGCATAGGTGTCTACATTAGTCATCGGTAAGTAGCTTATGTTCTATGAGGGGTGGCATCTAGAGCTAGATGGTAACGTAGTGTTGCCTTTGCCTATGTTTTTACTTGTTGGTTGATTTACAAAAGAGCACTTGATAATGTTTACGATGCTTGGTTTCGTTAACCTACTGTTAGTATTGCATTATAGAAAGTAATCTAAAAACGAGTGTTATTTGTGCAAGTTCTTTATAACATGATTATTGTTTTGCAATTTATTTGGCATGCAGACATGGAAATCACTTCCCGACTCTCACGAGATTGTCAGGGACCTACCGAACAGCTTCATAAGTAATATGGATGCTACACTTGAGAAATTGGCTGGAGCAAACTTGTTTTTCATTGCCAAGCGTCCATTGAGGGATACCAACCAAGAGGTTATTTATTTTTCTGCAAAGCTTCCACGTAATATTCCCATATTAATAGAGATAACTGTGATGGTTGGGCGTCCGGGTGTGAAATGTGCAATCAAGACTCCGAATCCAGATATGGCTCCTCTTTTCTTTGAAGCTCTTGAAGCTCTTTTGAAATGAAACCATTTATTCTCAACTCAAACTCATAGCTTTTCACTTCTGAATTCATCACAGTGATGTTGAACAACTGATCTTGTGGTCAGTGGTCAACGAGAGATTTGAGGTTTGAGGTTTGCAGCTTTTGGCTTATTCAGGGTGTACAATTTTCTTAGTGGACTTTGTGGACTTTGTACTCTACAATCATCATTTATTACATTAGTTGTGTAATATAGCTGTGCATCTCTTGCAAGTTTGCACGCAGTACAACACACCCATTCTGGTTAGCGTGGTTTCTTGTGCAACAAAAGCCGAATTTTAAGTTCAGCACAATGTGGCTTCTCTCTGTCTGAAGATTTACAACAACAATATTCTCTTCATTTTTTGAGATATGGACTTATCATTGAGGCTTCGGTATGTATTCAGAGGTTAACTATAATGAATTAAAAATTTAACATATTGTGACTGGTAAATAGAGAAGTAATACTTTCTCGAATTCAATCAACCCTACTAAAACATATGTTGTACAATAAATGGGGGTGAATAACTGAACACAATCATTTTTTTTCTCGGTGCATTGACTGCATTCATGCGTAGTCAAACTAAATAAGCAGGAAGTACTTTATAATGGTTATCATCTTATATATTCACTCTTGACTACTGTTGGTTAAACAGAGTAATACTTTGAAATTTACATGGTTGCCTGCACAACCTCTCATCCTTTTATGCAAAAACCTCAATGTCCAGAGGAGGGGTGTCTAATTGCCAACGCCTATATGTGTTTGAATATTTTATTTTAATTTATTCATTAGTTGTTTAATGTAACTGTGTTTCTCTTGCAAGCATGTGGAAGTACACCACAAGCCATTCTGGTCAGCGTGGTTTCTTGTGCAAACAATATTCGAAAGCAAATCTCGGCACAATATTTTCTGTTTGAAGTTTTACAACAAAAATGTTCTCCAGTTTTTGAGAAACGGGATTATCCCTGTTAAAAATATGTTGTACAATGAAGGAGGTGAATAAGTGAACAAAATCATTTTTCATTTTGGTATAAATTCACTGATACATGCACAGTAAAACTAAATAAGCCATATCTTTTAAAACGATTATCACTTTACTGTTGGTGGTTAAAACTATATGAAATGTACATGCCTTTATCATCCTTTTATTCAAACCTCAATGTCCAGATAACAGGCGTCTAATTCCTCAACTCCTATAATGTTATTGGATATATTTAAACAATTGAAATTACAATCGTTAGTAATCTTTTAAAACTCTTAGCATAAATAATTATGTTTTAATGTTTCCAGCTATCATAGGACAGTCATAATTTTTTTTTTCTCTGAGCTTCATGCCACTGCCACTACAACATTTCCATATTATCACTAAATATATCATGCTCCCATAGGCGTCAACTTATGTAGGCTGCAATCTTGATTCTGAACTATTACGTTTTAAAGTTACCATGCTATTATGGGATCTGCACCTTGTAGTGTTCTGAGAGGTGTCAACATCGGAGGATTTTGAATTATTATGTTTTAATGTTTCCAATGTCCATCTTAGTATAACGCTATCATAAAAAATTTATTTCCTAGCGAGCTGCATCCCACTGCCACTAGAACATTTTCATATTATATATGAAACTATCATGTTTGGAGATGTGTCAATTTTACGAGCTGACAAATCTCGAATACGTGGAAATGCTATATATCATGCTCTGACAGCTCAACTTCAGGAGGTGCAATATAGGGTTTTCTTCTTTCCCAGTGAAATGGTAAAATGGTAAGTCAGTAGTATTTTTTTTTAATTATTTTCCCTTAAAATGGGTATCTCTCTAATTATTTGCACAGTGCCAAACCCCGGTATCTGTGTACTTTACACAACTTAACAAAATGCAGAGACTACTGAGGCTATGGGTGGAATTGGTTTTATATGGTATTGAACCATATAACTTTGGAGTAGTGTTTTTGTTTTTTGGTTGAAAATTGGTGATGAAATTTATTCACTATTATGAATTTTCACTGTTTAAAATGTGTTTTCTATATATAACATTTTGAAAACAGGGAGAAGTGTTTTTAGTGGGCGATTTTAATTCTAGAATAGCAAATCAGCAAGCTAGTATTTTTTGTTGCAAAGAGGATCAGGAGAATCCCCAATGGATGAGATGTTTAGAAGATGACAAAATTAGCAATCATTTTGGAGAGGAGTTGCTTACACTGTGTGGTGCTTTCAACTTAATTATTTGCAATGGTCTAGATAGATGTAAAAGGTCCGAGAACTTCACTTGCAACACATACAATGGGGCAAGTGTCTTTGATTATGTTTCCAAAGGAGAAAAACTGGTTTCCAAAGCTTCAACAATCATGAGTTAACAAATATAATTCAAAGTGCACTTGAGAAGTGAAAAAGAGCTAAAAATAGGAAATCATAATCAAATTGTTTTCCTATAAATGCTTGGTTTGATGAGGAATGCAAAATGGCAAGGAGATCCTTGAAAATGACAGACAAGGCGAAGATGAATGTAAAGTTATATAAGCAAATATTAAAAAGGAAAAAACAATGAGTTCATGCAAACAAGGCGAGAAGAGTTAATATATCTAGGCAAGAATAACCCAAAGCTTTTCTGGCAAAAACTTCAACCAAGGAAGAAGAAAATCAAAAATAATATTACAACCAATCAATGGTTTGAATATGCAAGACAATTCTATGATAAAGAATTAGAGGCCGAGCCTCCCCTGGGGATTAACACAACTACAAAGTTCTTCACGTTACAAAAGGTGGAGATTGGAATTAAGAAGCTGAAAACATGAAATGAAAATGACTTGGTTGAACTTCAAGCAGAGTATCTAAAATGGGGAATGAACACTCTTGCACCGCACATCATGGAAATATTCAACAACATCATTCGACAAGGATTCCCAAGAGACTAGCCAACTAGCCTATCAATAACCCTTTTTAAAAGTGGAGACATTAATAATCCTTCCAATTATAGAACCATTATGATCAATCCTTTGTTTGCAAAGCTTTTCGGCAACATGGTAGAAAATATAATAAGTGGGTGGAAGGACAAGCGGGTTTTAGGCCGAACCATTCTACAGTGGATCATGGCATCACGTTAAGACACATTATTGAAAAGGTTTGGGGAGATAAAGAATAAGTATTATGTTGCTTTGTTGGCTTCAAAAAGGCATTTGACACAGTCCTAAGAAATAAGTTGTGGCGTAGAATGGAAGAACTTGAAATTTCTTTGCATTATAGAACCACTGTCCATAGACTTTATGAAGAGGTGAAAGTCAAAATTAGAACATTAGCGGGTATTTCAGAAAGCTTTAGAAGTGACATTGGAGTCAAGCAAGGTTTCCCTCTATCCCCTACTCTTTTTGGTTTATATATTGATAAAATAGAAGAGGCTAAATTTGCAAGGTGGAGATGGTGTTTGGTTGGGGGAGTTTGTGATAAAGCTTTTTTTATATGTTGACGATCTTGTATTGATTTCTAAATCGGCCCATGGATTACAGATGCACCTAAATGTCCTTGAGCATCTTTGTAGAGCAGTGGGGATGCAAGCCAATATTAGCAAGACCAAAATAATGGTTTTCTCTAATAAAAGGAAGCAAAGTCAGCATACGTTCTTCTTTGAAGGCAACATTCTTGAAGAAGTAAATGAGTATAAGTACCTCTGGATTGATTTCAACAACAAACTTAATTGGGAGGACTGCAGAAATAAAAGACTTTTAGGAGGGTGGAAAGCATTATATGCTCTTAAAACAGATGTAGAGAGACACAGTTATGGGATTGGAAAACGATTAAAGTGCTTTTTGGACTCCTAGTTTGTCCAGTGATGCTATATGGGTGTGAATTGTGGGCTAGCAACACCCCCGTCTCAAAATGGAAGCAAATTGAGAAAATTCAAAAATGTTTTATCATGAACAAGTTCAAAATAAAAATTCTGGTACCTTAAGAGATAATGTTGAGTGAAACAGGGCAACTCCCATTGAAGCAATCACTATGGTGCGGCTCATAAGATATCTAAAAAGAATTGAGCACATGGGAGTAGGTAGATGGCCTAATGTTGTCTTCAAGGAAGGCATGAGTGAAAGAAAGTAAACATGGATGAGACAAAACTGCATGTGGATGCAAAAATGGAATATCTACCTCAATGTTTGTCCCACAGATAGCAAGGAGATAAAGAATTTTGTTATGGAGAAGTTTCGTAAACGAGTATGGGGAAAAGAGTTGGGTAGAAAGGAGTACTACATTGAAGAATTCAACCCTGTGTGTAATCTCCAACAAAAAGAGTACATTGGAGCTAACATCTTCTGGAGGGAAAATGTTCTTATTGCTCAATTAAGAACCAACTCGCATCAACTACGGTGTGAAACAAGACGGTGGAAAAGGCCTAAAGAAGCTTCGAAAGAACGAGTGTGTACATTTTGCACGTTTGGGGCGGTAGAATCATAAAACATTTCATTTTGGGATGTGATGCGTTTAAAGACATCAGAGACATTTATGGGAATATGTTAGGATTGGTTTCTTGGCATTGTCTTTTCAGCGAGGGGATTGTTGGAAAGTTGGGCCAGCTCATTATCAATTTGAGTAAGAAAAGGACTGAATTGCAAAAGGCAAAAAACAGAGAAATGATAGTCCCATAGACTTTTTTTAGTCTCGTGAACATTAAAATATCATTTCATTATAAATTGGTTCAACGTCTCAAAAACCACTCCAACCGCTTGCAAAACTTAAATCTTAATTCTCACTAGAGAAAAAACATCACCGTATAACTTATAACTTATGATAGCTATGTACGATGCAGTGTGCAAATGAGGTGATCAACGACATAAAATGGGTTTATGTTTCCCTTGATATGTCGGCCATAGACCCAATTGCCGCTATTTAGTATTATGATCCTATCCAGGTAGCTGCTCTGTTTGGCGGTTTTTTTAATGCTGCGTTTATTACGCCGAAGGCATTCTTTTAAGGGTAAGTTCACCGAGAATTTTTCGACTGTCAATATTTTATTTTGTATTAGATGTTGCCATTTGTATCATATTAAAACACTGCTAACTTTATCATTGCGGAGATATCCGATTTTTATGCCTCGTTGTCATCACCTCGCGAATGAGGATCCGTAAATGAGTTTCAACTTTAAACATGGGAAATATATATATGTATATATAGCCCACTCAACATGTGAATGGAACATATTTTCCATTCTCTCCTTGGTGTCAAAATCAAGTTAAAAATGTCATTGTAGAAGTAAAGTGTTCGTGCACTTAAGCTTCGTGTGAAGACGCGGTACCTGGATTGTATTTGTTTTTTGAAGTAAGACTTTCCAATATTTTTTAAGTTAGAGAGATGTCTAATGTTGTGTGGGGATCAGTGGTTATATTAATGGTCCCCCAAGCCATCATAAATTGAGAGATGTGCAATCAATATTTAAACAAAACTATCTTTTAATTTATGTCCAAAAATTTCCCAAAAATATTGATTGGGCTCACAACTGTCTATAAATAGTCTTTTAAATAGAAAGTACAAAGCATCTTGTCCCAACTAGAAAACAAATAAAACCACAAATCCTTCTAAAATGGTCTATTGCAGAAGTACAAAGTACCCATCACTTCAACCCCCACTAAACTAAACTGAAGCTGTGTATCCCAAATGCACATTAATACTTGCACATCTAAAAAATTGATGTATGTCAACCATAACTGTTGTGTTATTCAACAATTCAACCCACCGTGTACAAGAATTGACACCCAACCCATTAAATTCAATGAATGACCCAAACCATTAAATTTCCTGTTAAAACATATCAAAACACATGGATCAACTATAACAAATTCCCAACTATTTGATCACATCCAAATCAATTCAGATCACACATTCAAAATTGTGAGATTGCAATCCTTGTCAATCTTTGCTACCAATTAAATTGAAGTGCAAAAAACTATAAAAGAAGTTCAACCTTTGTTGAAATTGCATTTTTAATATTCAAACTATTCACCAGCCCTAGATACATACCATCAAAAAACATTTCACAGTGTATTCAGGTTGTCTGTTTCAATTTTTGCTCAGTTTAATTACAATTTTGTTTTTATTTTCTCATAATGGTGGATCTTTGCCTAAACTGATTGAAGCTTACTAGTATTTATTTCAAATTTACATACTAATTGATCTTTGTTCCAAGTCATTTACTTACTCTTCTCTTATTGTTCTTACTTTTCATTAAATTTAACGAGTACATAGATCAACAAGTGTTCTAATGTATCCAGAGAAAATAATCAACATCGATCTCCTATGACTACTATAAACAATGAATGACTAATATCAACAACCGAATTAGAAATTTCACTTAAAATTTCAGACCTCAACATATTGTTAACATTTGTTCAGACATCAACATACCTTAAAATTGACGCTGAAGGTTTAGTGAAGATGTGAGCAACTTGTAGATCAGTAGGAAAATTAACCAAGAACAAATGATTACTATCAACAACCGAATCAGAAATTTCACTTAAAATTTCAGACCTCGTCGTACTGCCAACATTTGTTCAGGCCTCAACATACCTTAAAATTGATGTCGAAGGTTTAGTGAAGATGTGAGCAACTTGTAGTTCAGTAGAAAAAATAACCAAGCCAAATAATTGTAGTTCAGTGGGATGACATGATGAATGCAAAATTCTATCATTAATTGTCCAAGCCAAATAACTTCCTAACTATCAAGAATTGCATAACTAGATGAAAAACTCCCTATGAGGATCACATAGTCAAAATATATGTTTTCTTCGTATAAATGTATACTATAGGATGAGAATGACAATGATTGGACCCTATAGGAACGAATAAACTATCCATGTTCCCATACCAAGGTCGAGGAGCTTGTTTGAGACCATACAATGAGCCTTGAAGTTAACAAATAAAAGAAGAATCCTACTCTGAACCGTGAGGTTTCTCCATGTAGATTTCGTCATGTATATCGCCATGTTTCAAAGATGTTCATAGCCTCAAACTAGTACATTTAAATAGCTTTGGAAGGCATCATGAGACAACACAAGGAATATAGAATTCATCTTGACAATAGTTGGAAAGGTTCATAAGATATTCAACCCCTTCAATTTGTGAAAATCTCTTTGCCACAAGACATGCCTTAAGCTTATCAATAAACTCATTTGCTACATTAGTGAGTTTATAGACCCATTTACAATGAACCAAGTTTCATCCACTCAGAAGAGTAATGAAATCCATGCATGATTCTGTTAGAAAATAAAAAAGGCAGAAATATTTTCTTGTTCTTGATAATTTACTTGTGATGTTCCTTAAATCTTATTAGTTTCTTATTATCTTCTTTTCTCTTAGTTCATCAAGCAAATATCAAATCAATATCACTTAGATCAAGGACACCAGATATAGGTGGACAACCAGGGCAAAACCCCATTCTAGGGGGAGACCCAGTCAGTGATTCTTCCTTCAATAGTTTTTCCTGAGACTCTAGACCTTGACTCACACTTCCTCCACACCAAGTCATCATTCCTTTTGATCCTCCTTTTGACTTGGCAGCGACAACACCAATAACAACATTATGCAACACTTCCTTCGACCCAAAAACTTCGAACTTGCTTCAGAGACTTTGACCTTGGAGAAAAAACTTCTATCTTACTTCAGGGAGTTCAATTTTAACCCAATACAATTTCTCAAGGCACCAACATCCACCAAAAGCAACTTCAACCTATTCTTCTCTTGGCAGCAACAACATGCAACAACTGGCAGTAGTAAAACAATGAGGGACTTTGATCTTCCAATCTAGGGCATGTGAGAGAGAGAGAGAGACCAAAATTTTGATTCTCCTTCACTCTTTAGCTTGCCTAAACTTGCAATTCTTTTGGCTCCTTCCTTGACTTCACACTTTTTCATATGCAGTAGTAGATATCGAATTTTTGTGTATGTGTGAGGATGCTCCAAATGAGTTCAATCTCCTTGTATATGTAGGCTTGAGGTGAGCTCAAATTCCTTGAGTTGAGACCGACTTGGTGTGGAGGTTATGTAATTCATATTTGACTCAATATTAAACCTTTTTACATGATTCAAAATCCCAAGAAGGGTCTCTTTAAATATGTAATGACTCTATAAACTCAAAATAAATCCTAGAAGTCCACAATGGGGACATTGACATAGGATTATATGACCCAAGCATGAAACCCATGCTTTAACAAGTCATTTAATAATAATATAAATTATTATTATTATTATTTTTTATTAGTACATTATATTTTGACTCAAGTATAATTTATGAAGACCAAACCTAGTTACCATCTTCAACACTCCCTCTTAACTAGTATTCACAATATACAAGTACAAGGAAGATCTCAACTATATGAACTATGAAGAATTTTTAGGCACCTCAATGCCATGGACTAGATTCTTGACCAGAGAAATCTATCCATTGGTCTCTCAACAATTTAGGCACTGCAATGCCATGGACTAGATTCCTGACCAAGGAAATCTATCCAAGTGAGACTAAGATGGACTAAATATTTCAGCCTCTATTAGTACCGTCAGACTTACTAACCATCAACCCAGGGAACTAGGTGCACATCCACCTAATGCCACCCTTCCTACCAGACATCAAAACAAAGCGCTGACCGATGTCTTTCTAGGAAATGATTCACTCGCAAAGTCTCAACAACAAATCTCTTCCAATCAAATTGATCGAAAACCATCCTACATATCAAACCTTCAAGAGATTTACCTATACAAACACACCCCTAATCATTTATACACATTCAAATATACATCAAAATAAACCTCTGGGGTCTCGATGTTGCTCTTCAACTTATCTCAGTAGGACTATCAATCGAATCTATGAGAGAATATTCATTTTCCTACTTCGCATGTACCAACATATCTTTCAGAATGTATTCTCCAATCAAAAACTATGTTATGCCATTAGGGGAATGTTTAGGTCTAAAATGGACCTCCTAAGAAAAATGTACAACCAAAATAAACTTTATAAGAACCAATAGAATTCATGATGATGACGTCAACCATGGGGGATGATTCAACATTTTTTAAGTAAAATGGTGAAAATATTAAAAAATAATAAAATAATAAAACTACTTTTTCAACTCATATTTTTAAGTTATCTTCCAAAGTTTTTACTGAAATTTCGAGTGGGAGTACTCGTTGGATGTAAAATTTAATTCCTCATCCAAGGAGTACCCATGTTGCATACTTTTGAGGGACTCTACTACACGAAAAAATAGAAATACATGAAAAAACATGATAGCAATCACGTTTTTCATGTATTTCTGATTTTTTGTGTAGTATGATCCATCGAAAGTATACAACATGGGTACTCCTTGGATAAGGAATTAAATTTTGCATCCAATGAGTACTCCCGCTCTAAATGTGAGTAAAAAATTTGAGAGATAAGTTAAAAATACGAGTTGAAAAAATAGTTTTTTCTTTTTTCCCTCTAAAATTTGATGATGTAATCAAATCTTATTTTATTATTTCTACTATTATTTTATAATTTCCTTAGGAGGTCCATTTTAGACATCAAAATTCCCTTAATGGGCCTCCCTCTTAACCAGGAAGATTTCTTTTATCCAAGCTCCTTCTTAATGTAGGGAGATTAACTTCTTCCTTCGGTGTTGGAGAATCTTTCATGGCTTCCATCCTTCTCATCATGCTTAACATATCATATTTTCTTATGGGCATCTTCACCAACTTGAATATGATGTACCTGCACAACTTTAGACAAGTATAGCCAAATCTATAGAAGCATGAAGTTAGTCATAATGAAAACTTATAACAACGAAAGCATTAGACTTTGCAAACATAATCAGCTAGAGACTATAATTCAATACTTCAACTTCTAGCCCAGGGTTTGTTACAAACCCTAAATCACATCAACAACTCAATCAAGACGACATAAGACAAGTTCTGTCATATAGAGATCCCTAGAAATAAGTCAAAAGAAAAGAAAAGTATTTAATAACTTTCAGAATTCACATGTTGGACTTCCCACTAGGATTTTATGTAAACCCTAGATTTCGTACATGAGCTTTAACAACCAAACAATCACAACTTGATCAACATGAATGGATTCTACTTGGGTTTGTTGTAAACCCTAGATTTTCCATCTACAAATTCTCAATAATCACTATATAGATTTTATACTAGAGAATTTAACTACTACTAGGGTTTAGCTGCAAAACACTAGATTTACCAAACATCATTCTAGAACTTCAAACTTTGACTAGGGCTTGTTTCCAAGTCCTAGGACTTATTACCATTAGTAATTAGGTCTACACACACATCTAGGAAATCATTAACAAACATAAGCATTTCATATGTCAGGGAATATTAATACATTAGATATATATCAACCTAAACTAAGCTAGGGTTTTTACAAAATGGACACATACCTAAGGTTTCATCCCTATGATCTTACTATAAAGAAAAGAGTATTGCCTATAGACCCAACCAAACCCTAAGAATTTAGGATTTTAGTTCATACTATAGCAAACCCTTCTTTATCAACACTTCAAAGGTTCAAAATTTTAGACAACACCATTTCAACCCTAACAAGTTAGAGTTTTCATGATCATATCAAGATCCCAAACATCACATCATCATAGTAGCAATTACTTCATCAATAGCCCTAAATAGGTTTAGGGTTCCACATATTTATAACAAACCCGTAGGTTAGGGTTTTTTTATACAAACAATCAAAGATCTAAGGTGGGTAGATTTATCAGATGATGAATCACCCCAAACAAGAATCTTTAAGATTAAAGAGAGCTAGACACAACAATTGGTAGTAGTGTAGAATGGATATTTCAAAGAGAATAACATAACTTTATGATCTAAGTCATACCTTTATTTTCTTGACAAACCTTTTTAACTCCAATGCTTTGTCTTGTGATGCCCTCCTTTATACACCTTGAGTATTTAACAAGTCACTCCCTAGACAAGGAAGCATAGGTAGAAAGGTCATTAGTATTTAATATAATCAGAACTTTAAACAAGTATATGAAACCAAAACTAAGAGGGAATGAGATACTTATCTTGAGGAGTTGTTGTGGGCACCCTCCAAAGCTTTGAGGGATACCTAAAAGTTATAAAACAAGAAATTGTCTTTTCCAAAAATATTTTAAACACACAAATAAATATAAAATGTACAAATGAAATATCTAAGGCTAAGATCAATGGGATTAGTAGTGTAATTCCCTTATGTCAATATCTCTGGGTTTCACTCTCTTGGGAGAGGCTTCTTAAACTACATTTGCATGATCTCTTTCTCTTTTCTTATTTCTAGGATTGTCAGGACACTCACTTCTATAGTGACCCATTTTATGACAATGATATCATTCTATCTTGGACATGTCAACCTTCTTTCTTGGCCCCTTCTTCTTGAATTTTCCCTTGTGATGAGAAATGTAGGCATTTGAAACTTCTTCATTGTTGGTTGCTAATGAGATCCTTAGCTCTTCTTGACTGCGGGCAATCCATAGTTCGTAAAAAATGGGAGCTTATTTCCAGCTGTTAAGACCTAAAGCAAAAGTACTCCAAGAAGGTGGAAACCCTAACAAGGAAGTGATCACAAGTTCCTTGTCTGACACTATTTCATCAATGGCAAGAATATCATATCTTATGCTTGATATCTTCACAAAGAAAGTGGCAACAATATCTTCCTTAGTCATCTTGGTGGTTCTTAGTTCATTCTTCAAACTTTCTACTTTCCCAATGTTCTTGATGGTATATAGTTTTGACAAGGTTTCATACATTTCTTGAGCATGGTCAATGTTAGCTATGTAAGGGACAAGGTTGTCCTTTATTCCTTCAACCATTAGAGTCATGGCTACCAATTCCAATTCCCTGTATTTCACCTTATTTGCATCACTGGAGTCTTCTGTAGGCTTCTTTACTTTTCCCTTCACCACATGTTTCTTTTCAAGGATGAGGTCAATCCTCTTCCTTCAAGGTATGTAGTTTGATGCTCCTTCAAGCTTCTTCTCTCCCTTGATTGTGTTAGACATCTTTCTCGAAGATAGTGAAACTTTTTTCCTTAAAGAGCTTCCTCTTATGATCCTCTTATGATTCCTTGATCAATTCTTTGAGAGTGCCTTTTTCCTCCTTTCTTCACCTAACCTCTAATACGATGTTAGAAATCAGAAATACATAAAGATTTTATTATTCTTGATAATTTACTTGTGATGTTCCTTAATTCTTATTAGTTTCTTATCATCTTCTTTTCTCTTACTTCATCAAGAAAATATCAAAGCAATAGCACATATATCAAGGACACCAGATATAAGCAGACAACCAGGGAAAAACCCCACTCTGGGGGAAAACCCAGTCGATAATTCTTCCTTCAATAGTTTTTCCTGGGACTCTAGACCTTGAATCACACTTCCTCCACACCAAGTTAGCCTTCCTTTTGATCCTACTTTCGACCCAACACAACAACAACAACACCACTATGAAACACTTCCTTTGACCTAGAAACTTCGACTTTGCTTCATAGACTTCGATCTTGGAGAAAAGACTTCAATCTTGATTCAGGGAGTTCAATTTTGACCCAATACAACTTCTCAAGGCACCAACATCCAACAAAAGCAGCTTCAACCTATTCTTCTCTTCGCAGCAACAACATGCAACAAAAAAACGATGAGGGACTTCGATCTTCCAATCTAGGGCACGTGTGAGAGAGAGAGAGACACCAAAATTTCGTTTTTTCTTCACTCCTATAGCTTTTCCAAACTTGCAATCCTTTTGGCTCCTTCCTTGACTTCACACTTTTTCCTATGTAATAGTAGATATTGAATTTTTGTGTGTGTGTGATGATGCTCCAAATGAGTTCGATCTCCTTGTATATATAGGCTTAAGGTGAGCTCGAATTCCTTGAGTTGAGGCTGACTTGATCCGTTTAAGGCCGACTTGCTGTGGAGGTTCCATAATTCATATTTGACTCTGTATTAAACCTTTTTAGATTATTCAAAAGCCCAAGAAGGGTCTCATTAAATCTGTATTGACTATATAAACTCAGAATAAATCCTAGAAGTCCACAATTGAGACTTTGACCTAAAATAATATGACCCAAGCATGAAACCCATGCTTTAACAAGTCATTTAATGATAATATAAACTCTTTTATTTATTCTAGTACATTATATTTTGACTCAAGTACAATTTATGATGACCAAACCTAGTTACATTCTTCATCGAAGAAGAATACTCTTCTTTCATGGAAATATTCCATTCATGTATGGAGAGCTATTTTGGAAAATATGTATTGGCATGATTCAAAAGGGAGACAATAATGGTTGGTGATTGAATATGGTGAGGAATAGAGGAAAATAGTTAAAATCAGTTGGGTCATAGGCATACATGTCAGGCCTCTTTACTTACAAAATATCCTCCTCAAAGGTTGTTCATGATTTCAGGTTGTTCATTTTTTGTTGGCGTTGAAGGCTATTTTTCATCTTCTTAATCATCTTGTTGTTCTACACAAGCAAATTTGTCATCACCATCTGCATGTTCATCAACATGGCAATTTGGAGGAGAAAGAGACAATTTGGGGTCGGAGTTCTCATCAAAATGGACAACCTTCTGAAATAAATTACCTTTTGAAATAAAATCAAACAACATATATCCTTCATATTCTCATATTCCTTAACATTCAGGGCAACATATCAGAGAATGTTTTCCTAGGCGTTCCCGGATTGAGACTAAGGCACAAATCCATATCTAGTGTAGAAGCAAATAGATCCAAAGCTAGTCCCTGTAGATCGAGTCTCACCACCATAAGTACTAGAAAATCATGTCATGAATAATAGGTGTGTATAAAAAACCTGTATAAGCACCTTACTATCATGACAATGCACCTTACTGGTTTTTTTTCCCAAGACAACTTGTATAAACTCATCGATAACAATACTGGAAATGAGTTAATTTTGGAAATGGTTGAAATGCACAAACTCATTATCCATGAACTCATGCACAAATTGTCACAGGAAACCATGAAATGCACTCAAAACATTCAATTGTACAAAACATATATCCTTGCAGGTTGCAGGTTGCCTCGTGCACAAACAACAACAGGAAACCATGAAATCCACACACAACATAGAACTGTAAAACATTTTTCCTTGTAGATTGCAGGTTACCAGTAGTTATGGTCCTAGTCCTATTATTGAAAGGTGAATTTAGTTATTCAAGGATACCTAATGCAATCTTTTTGATGATGTATTTTTACCGTGCTTGAGACAAATTTGAGGCATTTTCATTGGGTTCTAGGAGGATTTATTGTGACAAATTTTGTCCATATTATTAATGCAACTCTCGGCCTAGACAAAACTTAGTCATGCCTCTTGGTAACTTCAGCTGGATCACTGGTGGCTATTTAGAGACTTGTATATGTTGTTGAGCATTCACATGACCTACTCTAAACACTGATATTATAAATAAGGGTTTCTTGGGTTATTCTCTGTAGCAAATCATGTAAATCATTCCTTGGCATCAACTTAGCTATGTTATGCAAATTCTATGAAACTTGGTTATGAAACTTTTAATGATATTTTGGGTCGATATATATTATTCATAATGTTGGATCGACTAGGGCTAGACAAAAGTTTCAAATCTCAAATTCATCTTCAAATCTTAAATTTAGGTTCTCATAGATAAACACATCAACTTAGTTATCCTAGAACCTGAATATAACCTTGACATAGGCAAGCCTAGAGCCTCCTTCGTGCCTAGAGAGTGTTATCTATAGGAATAACACTATTGGAAAACTAAGAACCATTCCCATAGTAGGAGATCGAGTTTTATGTTTGTAAAGTCAATGTTCATGGACATGAAGCTCAACATTTTTAAAGGAAATTAGCAGCTCAATCAAACATTTACTAAGGCAAGCCTAGAGCTTCTATTGAGCTGCTAAATTCCTTTAGCAAGGAAATCCTACAACTTCCTTCATGCTTGGAGATTTTTATCTATATGAATAACAATATTGGCAAACATGAGGCTAAACACTTTAAATCATAAAACAATTTATAAAAAAGAACTAGACCAGATCATCACCATAACCAAAAAAGGAACCAAGTGTCACTTTTTTTTAGTTGAAATTCCTCCAATGTCTACATCATTTTATTATAATGCATAATTTTTTTAATCCAAAACATATATTGATATAATTGAAGAGATACGATCAATTCCAGGTCAATTTCAATACACTGGCAGTAATTTTCAAGTGCAAATAAAATCATTGTATTTTTAGTGTAAAAACAAGTTATAAAAAAAAGCAATCACTGATATATTTGAAGACACAACAAATTCCTTCTATTGATTTGATTTTTCAAGGATATTGTCAAAAAGGCATATGTATGAAAAAAATTTAAGCTGCGACTAACATACATGTTGTTCATTGCTTGTAAGAAAGCAGAAATACTATTAACTTGTACGAAAGTGGAATTTCAATTATTGTTAACTAAATGCATGCAATAAATATGCAGGTAGTTGCATATATGGAAAGATTTAGTTACATTGTTTGTACAAGCAGAAGTGTAGGCGAGTGACCAGGGGTGCCCAGCTGCGATGCCTTTCATAAGATGAGGACAAGACAAATCACGTGAATGTAAAGAATGTTCCCAACAATGTTTTTGATGATGGCCA
Source organism: Pinus albicaulis (assembly GCA_034641835.2). Lineage (NCBI taxonomy): Eukaryota > Viridiplantae > Streptophyta > Pinopsida > Pinales > Pinaceae > Pinus > Pinus albicaulis. The sequence continues at coordinate 1,536,730,514 of CM076578.1, read as the reverse complement.
TGCAACGAAATTTGATGTTGTCCCACCATCAACCACAGTCCAAGGGGAAAGTTCAACTAAGAAGATCAACACTATAAAAGGTTGGACAAAAGAAGACATGTTAGCTGCAATTGACGATATAAATTTTAATGGGTATTCAGTTCAGGCATCTACAAAGAAGCATGGTATTTCTCCCTCATCAATACATTATTGGATAAATGGGTTCACTCATACAAAATGTAGAGACCTTCTTACAATTATGACTGAAGAGGAGGCTGAGGTGGTTGACTGGTGTAAGGAGATGACCCAATTGAGACATGGGCTAGATTTGATACAACTCAAATCCACAGTTGCTCAAATATATCAAGGTAGGCCAAACCAATTCAAAGATGTGTTTCCTAGTAAATCACGATGGTTTGGATTTAAAAAATTCATCCAAACCTTGTATTGTTATAACGAATAAAGTTCATATACTCAGAGAAATGATTTGATACCAATGTAACGAACAAAGTTCGTATACGCATCGAAGTAATCTTCAAAATACTTGGAAGATGTAAACATCCATTGTAGGATATTAATTGTATATTAAATATTATATAAAATTTGATGATATATATGAGATGATTACAATAAGGGTGAGAGCCTGCTTATATACCATAGGAAGGTACCTCTTCACCAATAGTTATGTCCTTAGGGACATACCTTTTCATTAAGTAGTTATTAATTAATCATTATTTATTATTATTATTGTTTTACATTATATATATATATATATATATATATATATATATATATATATATATATATATATATTCATAACAATTGCGTACAACTGAGGGCCTTGACAGAGACAGAGCTTTAATTTTGCGCCTTGCAATTGTATGTAAGTTCTATGACACTCTTTCTAGTGCATACGATAAACATTCTTATGGTGTAGACCGTATATGGAACTGTGACGAAACAGGTTTACGAGCAAGAAGAAATTGTGGCATGTGGGTAATTTCCAAGAGAGGAAGCCGAAATGTGCCAAATACTTTGCCTAAGAGTAGGGAGTGGATAACTATTCTATGTTGTGTCAATGCAATTGGTGCTTCAATCCCAAGATTTTATCTATCCAAAGGTAAAAATCAACTAAAACACTTTACAAAAATGTGAACTAGGTGCATGCATGGCTACACAACCCCATGCGTGGATGACTACAAATTTTTTTTTTTTTTAAATTGGCTTTGTCACTTTGTTGCATCTATACCAGGTGGTGTTTCACCTAAGAACAAACACCTATTGATATTATATGGCCATGGAAGCCACATTGATGTGCAAATAATTAAGGAGGCAAACAATTTGGGCATCGACCTGTTAACATTGCATGTTCATACCACTCACAGATTGAAATCCCTTGATGTCAGTGTGTTTGGCCCTTTCAAGAACTATTTTAGGTTAGATCTTGCTTCATGGATGGAAATGAATCTAGGGGTCGAGGTAAAAAGGTTCGAGCTAGCATAGCTTGCAAGTAAAGCATTTAAAATGGATATAACACCATCAAATATCAAGGTTGGCTTTAGGAGGATTGGAATCTAGCCACTGAATTATTATGCTCTTATTGTAGTCAAGAGTTTCATGTGGATGGTCAACAAGAAGGGCATGTCCAAGCATATGTCGAAGTGCAAGAAGAAGTAGATGAACAGGAAGGTGCAGTTGCATATGATATGAGAGGTAAATCCCCTCTGCGGACAGAGGCGATCCCACTAGCCCAGATCAGTTCTAGCAACAATCAGGTCACACAATGACGTTGGTTCCTAGTTACAAAAAGACAAAGATCGTGATGAGTGCCTACCTAAAAACCCACATAGTTTTCGTTGAAGAAAAGATGACGTTTCCCGTCCCTCACTCGAAAGATCACAATCCTTCCGTTCGACACGTCCGGAACACCTGTACACATGCAAGGAAACGACGACATACAACGTAAAATCTAAAGCATGTAACCATATATTAGTCAGAGAGGATATAATTCATTGCATTACGTAAAGAAATGAACACATGAATGGAACCAAAATCAGAGTCACTTATATTATAAATGACAAAAGGGAGATTACAACCAAATGCTCTGACACTATGATCTTCCTTCGGCGGGGCTGACAGCGAAGCGTGTCTCAACAAAGCTTGTCGGGAATCTGGATGAAGCTCTCTCTCTTTGGTTTGGCTCTCGATAGTTGCACGGCTATAGTTTCCTTCCTACAAGTTCAAATAGCTTGCTAATGGAGAGGGCAAGCTTTTATAGATGGAGGAGAGGAAGTTGGGATCCCTATAATCATGGGATAGGCCCTATCTCTTAGGAAGGTTCTGTAATAGGTGGAAAACTACTTCCTATACATGGAGATCTGGAGCCAAACCACTCAACTCCTTATGATGATTCATTCAAGATTTTGATAGAATCAAACTTATGCCATTTATTTTTAAAAAACATCCCTTAATAAGCTTGGCGCGAGTGAAACACAGGGACAAAGTGCCAGTTGGCGCGCCCTCTTGTGTGGATTTCCCCCATTGGCGGGAGGGATGAACTGGCTAGTCGCGCCAAGGCTAAAACATATGTTTTTAGGGTTTTCCAAAGGAAATGTTCTTTAGGAGAATTTTTTTCCTTATGCAAGAGGATGTCATGAAGGTGGTTTCAGGTCATTTTACTGTTCACAGGTCACGAGAATAGTCCTCCAATGTATGGCACGAGGGATTGCAGCGACGGTGACAAAATGCTGTGTAACAGATGCCCCCTAAAGCATGAGGTTTGAGAGAGAGGGAGGGGTGAAATGCTTTATGAGAACGCGCCCAACTGAAAAAACTACCGTCGGAAAACTTTCGAAGACAAATACAAATGATATCTCAGATACATGATATGTGGTATGGGCGCAACCATCCATAATAGAGTGTACAATAACCGGGATCCAAGGTATGGACACAACCATCCAGCAAAGAAGGATCAAAAAGTAGACTTAGGTATGGTCGCAACCATCCAATCAAATGAGTCATGTATCTAATCATGATAATCCACAAAGAATCCGTAGCCTGGATCTCATCAGACAAAATCCAGGGTCTTGCGCTCCATCTCGACCCGAACAAAGTACAAGTTCGAGCATGTGAATAAGTGAGCTGAAGTCAAACATGAAAGAACATCGTCTGATTACCAGCCAATAATGAAAGCTGTTAACAGACACGAGAGGAACCACCAATAATGAGGATGGCCCTCAAGGTACTATAGGTATAATCCACAGAATGTGAACAGTGAGCTGGCGTCGAACACCCGCAGAGTCATCCGATCGAAGGCCAATAATGAAAACCTTGCGTCGAATGTGAAGAACCTGCCATTAAGGCATGCTGGCTCCAAGGTACCTGAAGGGAGTCTCTAGATTAGCTTCCTGGATAAAGAGTTGAAGTCGAACATGAAATGACCTGATCGAAGGTGGGCCATAATTTTTCCCACATCGACACGAGACAAGAGGAACATAATGTTGTGAATCAAGACCAACAGAGAATCGAGGGAGGTTGAAAATCATGAGGCCAACTTCTCGCCTGTATCGGGGCGACACGACACCGGATTTGGCGTATTTGAAATCAAAGGATCCGAGGTCATGATGACGTGGCAAAGAGCAGATGAGTGGTCAAAAGAGATTACGAAACCCACGAGGCAAATAGATAACAAGATGAGATGTCCCCAACCCGACACGAATGCAGATAAGTGCCATGTTCAAGAGCGACATACTCGACACGACAGCTGGATACCGGTTCCATTTTTCCCCGCCATTTCTGGCGAGTACCCCAATTATTTTTGAAAACAAGCTTGAAGGGGATAGCATATGCTTGCGATATAAGTTTTTCCTTCGGAAAAATCCAACCTAGTACATTTAACGAGCCCTAGGAAGGAGGAACTCGAGCATCGTCATTACGACGAAGTCCAATTTCATCAATTTTTAACGAGTCTGACAAAGGAAGAACTCTGCGTCTTTTCATGTTTAGAGAGTTTGAAAATATAGTGGAAAAGAAAACTCCAGTAGTCCCTTTTCGTAGATAGTCTCGCAAATCTGAAAAGGTAGAAAACTATGTCTAAGAGAACCTCCTAGTCGCGATAGGCTAGGGTATTCCTTTTTTGTAAATAATATATCCCACCCCGAAAAAGGGGTAAATGTATACTAGGTAGATGTCGTTTCACAGCCAATTTAACGAGCTCAAAACGACAAGCGACTCGGCAATCTTTTCAGTTTTAGAGAGTCAAAAAAGAGCAAAAAGATGACTCCAGTAGTGAATTTTTTGTGTTTTTACCGAGTCCGAAAAAGTATAAAATACAACTCGTGTCGTCATCCTAGTCGCGTGAAAACCTGTCGCTGCACAAAAAGCAAGTGTAAAACCCATTTTTCAACAAAAATATGATAAAATATCATAAAATAAGCTCCAAAACCTAATTTTGATTTCGAAAAGTTATAAATATGACCAAATAGTAAAAACATATTTACTTTTTACTTTTTAACTCTTGTGCAGAGCGATAGTGACTTATTTCCCTGCGATCTTGCGGTGACGATTGTGGACGATCCAGTGCATCATTCCAGATCTCGTCTTTTCCAGGCAAGAGCCGCTTCCATTAGCTATGTTTTAAGCCATATTTCATAGCTTTCCATTGTGATTTGGCATCCCTGGGGGGAGGATTTGCAAATTTAGGGTTTCCACGGTTGGCGCAGGTATGAAGCACGGACCCGTGCCAATCGAGCTCTTTTTGCAAAGGGGTCGCGCCAACTGGCGCAATTGTCAGCAAAACAGTCGCGCCAACTGCGCAACCTCATATTCCGCTCAAATTTCACAAAAATTGAACCGATCAATTGAATTTTTGAATGCCCAAGGGATCTTATAATGTGCTTATGACCAATGTGATGCAGGTATAAAGCTATAATGGTGATTGAATGGAAAGAAATGGAGCACAGTGAAGAGGAAAAAATAGAAATTGGGAATGAGCAATGCATGAATGCTCTTCGGAATTGTGGATTAAAGAAATTCTTCTAGACACCATGTCTCAGAGAACAACCTGAATTGTTACAATATTTGATAAGTATCTGGGATGAGAATGAAGAGAAGTTTAGGCTTCGAGATCAAGTGCTTAAACTCGAAGTGTCCGATGTCTACTTCATCACTGGATTGTCTCGCAGAGTTCCAGTTCCGATCATGACAGGTACCAGGCCTTCTGGCGAGAATATGTTGATGGTTATGCTAAGAGTGTGCCCAGGGGCACAAACAGGATCAAGTAGTGGCAAAGTTGACATTCACACTGTTCCTGATCTAGCACTCAGAGTGGTGCTACATACCATTACGTGGGCTGCGGCGTTGCAGGCACCACATGAGGCTACCAAAACACAGCTCCTCCTAGCGTCAGAATGTATGAACCTGACAGTATTTGATTGGGCCACAGCCATAACCATGAATATCAAACGGCAATTGACTAAATGTAAAAAGGCAAAACTGAAGTAGTTTGGGTACGGGTCAATCTTGGTATCGTTCATCCTAGAACGGCTACCTATCTTCCAGGGCCAGGGGGCGATAATCGCAGATCCACCTTTGAGAGAGCCACGGATGGCTCGATGGGCAACATTGATGCCCAGAGTAGGAGGGGGCCAACAAATTTCATGGTGGCCCAAGTTCTTTGGATGGCTCCAGTGAGATTTGATCATCGTAGAGGACTGGCCCTATTCCGGTACTGATTTCACGGGAGACCCAGACCTTCCACTCTTGGAAGGAGAGGACTGGGATGAGGAGCTGGGTAAGACTCTTTTTTATTTTGAATTTTATGATTTTTTTTTGTTATACATGCATGTTCTAACAGCTAATCCTATATGTATGCAGATGTCGGCCCAGAGAGGCCCACCGGGATGTCACCAATCGCACGGAGGACCCCTCCCGCCTATGACCCTCATGGTGAGGGGGGCGAGGGGAATGAGTTGGTTCAGAACTTAGAGGGAATCGCCCGTGGGATTCCTGATTACGCTCGCCTAACTGATGTCCCTATGGCTTATCAGAGGCACACTGTAGGGGTGCCTAATCGTCGTCATCACTTACTGAGGCAATTGGTGCGGGCAGTAACATGCTACCATGAGCACCATGTTGATTAGTCGCCTAGGCTTTTCATTTGCATATTTTTGAGAGACATGTTGTCTTCGGATGTAATTAAAACAAACATGCATATTTTTGGGATATTATATGATGCACACACTGCAAACATTTGACATACAAATATATATCTATTTCTGCATGGATATTTTTTCACATATGATGATGTTTTTTACAAGTTGCGTAAATGTCTATCTAATACCATGTTAGCTACTGCGTCTATTAATGCATTCATTCGTCTAGGTATATGCTGATATGTGATGTAATCAAAATTTCTTTCCAGTAAACGAATACGTAGATACAGTCTTAAAATGGATGAGTTCCTAACTGAATAATGACCATTGAGCTGTAACACTACAAGCTGTGAGTCCAGATATACAAGTAATGTACGAATACCGAGGTTAACAGCCTCGTTTAATAATTCCAAAACGGCACTATATTCCGCAACATTATTTGTAGCAGGCCCTAGACAAACACCTTGTAAATTAACTAACTCACCAGCAAGATTATAGATTACCCAGGCTGCCGAAGACAGATTCCTGGTACTGCGGGTGGCACCATCCGCGAAACCGACATAAGGATTAATAGACATCTGCATAATCAGGAAGACCCAATCAGCAAAAAGACGCTTACAAAGCACACCACACCACACATGCACAAAAATGAAGAAATCACCTATGTACACACACTACACAAGAATGATTCAAGTGTAATACTTCTTCAAGTACAACCCATTTCTGGGTTGCGCCAAAGGAAGACCTTTTTAATCGATCAGCTCATAGGCTCCATTTTTCAATACACGTTTAACGATATAGGGCCCATGCCACATAGGCTGGAATTTTCCTGCCCCAAGATTATCATGTGCTTGATCATACAAGAGGACGAGGTCCCCTTCGATAAAAGAGCGTGGAGAAACCGTTTGATCGAAATGAGCTTTAACCCGCTTTTTCTATGCCTCGATAACCAAAGCAACCAAGTGGTGAGTTTCGTCCATTCTTTCCAGATATAGGAGACGTTCTTCCTCTGGGGAAGTGTCGAGCAGTAATTCCATAGCCAACTTCAGTGAAGGGATCTCACATTCAATCGGAAGAGTAGCTTCCAAACCATACACTAACTGGAAAGGTGTGAATCCAGTTGCGCTCTTCACTGACGTTCGGTAGGCCCAGAGCACTGAGAAAAATTGGAGATTCCAGTTGGATTTGTGTGTACCAATTGTTCGTTGAAGCATCGTGACAAGCACCTTGTTCACGGCTTCAACCTGGCCATTTTCCTGAGGGTAGTATGGCGTTGAGTTGTCATGACGCAAGCCCAAATTCGATGTCAGCTCTGCCATCATGTAGTCCCGAAAATGAGTGCCATGATTGGTGACGATGGCTTAAGGAATGCCAAAACGCGTGATCACATGGTTGAAAATGAATTGAGCAGCTGTCTTACCGTCGGCAACTAATGTAGGCATCGCTTCAGCCCACTTCGTGAAGTAGTCTACGGCAATGATGATATAAGCATGCCCCCCGACTGAGTGAGGGTTACATGTCATAAAAACAATGCCCCATTTTGCAAAAGGGCCTACGGTAATGAAAGGATGTAAAGGGAGGGGTGGCGCACGCATCTTGCGTTGGAAGATCTGGCACGCATGAAATTCTTTAAATATAGACGGCTAGAAGTAACCCGCACGCAGAATAGTCTAGGTGGTAGCATAACCGGACATGTGACCGCCACAGGCACCACTGTGACAGTCATTCAAAACTTTCTCATCCTCTTCCAAGGTCAAACATTGGCGGAGCACAGAATCGACTCCGACACGATATAAGGTATCTCCGACAATTCGATATGGTTGCGATTGATGCCGAACGCGACGTCAAGCATCCTTCGTCAAATTGAACTGGAAGGTAGATGTCTGAAGGTACACGATGATATCACCGTACCATGGATCGAGAGTGCTGATTAGAAAGAGATTTTCATCTGGGATATGATCCTCAGATTGAGACGAAACGGAGTCGATAGGGAGAGAGCAAATGAGATCAGCAAAAACCAGTGACTTCTTCGATTTGGAAGTAGTGAACTCCAAATCGAACTCTTGAAGGATCATAATCCATTTAGAGTACTTTCCCCCCGACAATTGTCGAGACAAAATTTAAGTCATGGGGTTGTAGTCGGAAATCACGGTTATCGTGCGCAACAGGATGTAATGGCGGAACCGCTAAACAGCCTAGACCGCGGCAAGTGCCAACTTCTTGAAGTGGGAATAACGCGTTTCAGTGTTAAGGAGATTCCAAGACAAATAATAAACCACGTGTTTGTTTCCGTCATCGTCATCATGTACCAGAACCATGGCATTTGTGCTGAATGTGGCAGCCAAATAGAGGGAAAAGTCGCGATGATAGTTGGGAGGACGTATTAATGGAGCGTTGACAAGCAACGTTTTAAGTTTATCGAAGGATTGTTGAGAAATCTCGTCCCAATGGAAGGGAACGTCCTGTTTTAGAAGTCGCGTAAACCCTTTGGCCACTTCTGCATAGTTCGGGATAAAGCGACGTAAGAAATTTGCTTTCCCCTGAAGATTCTGAAGTTGATGCAACAAGGATGGGGAGGGGAGATTAACAATAGCCTCGACCTTGAGAGGGTCTAGGCGAATCCCTTCTTTAGAGACAATGAATCCCAAAAGACGACCAGAGTCAACGTAGAAGACGCACTTGTGAGGATTAAGCCTGATGTTGTAACGTCTACAATGGAGAAAAATATGGCGAAGATGTTCAGGATGGTCTTTGGGCAGGGCTGAATGAGTCGGCAGGTCATCCAGATACGGCTGAACAATGTTACGTATGTCATGAAAGGCGTAGGACATGGCACGCTGGAAGGTGGCTCCAGCATTTTTCAAGCCGAACGGGAGCTTCTTGTAAGAGAATGTGCCCCGCAAATAGATGAAGGCGGTCTTATGTTGATCAGAGGTTAAAATATTAATTTGATTATAACCCGAAAATCCATCCATAAGGGAATATATCTCACTCCCCGCACAATCATTGATGATCTAATTTATAAAGGGAGTGGGGTAGTTGTCCTTAGGGCAAGCCCGATTGATATCTCGGTAGTCAACATAGACCCGAATTGTGCCCTGCTTCTTATCCACAGCGACAATATTGGAAACCCACTCTGTCAGAGGGATCAGATATATGAAGCCTGCTTTAAGAAGTTTCTCAACTTCTACCTTTATAGCAACGGCTTTTCGAGGATGCACTGGGCGCAGACATTGGCGCACAGGCTTCACACCTAGACAGGTGGGAATTTTGTGCACAACAATACTGGGATCGATCCCAGGCATCTCTTCATAATACCATGCGAAAAAATCTCGAAATTCGTGGAAAAGGCTAGTGTACACTTGAATCTCTTCGGGAGAACAAGTGACTCCCACGTGAATGTTCTCGACAACCCCCGCTTTAATGGAGATGTCGATAGGCATTGTTTGGGTGATATTACTCAGATTTCCTTCCGAAAGTACTTCATGAGTCAATATTGGCGTTTGGATAGGGGGAGAGGGAACCTGAGATGAAAAATGCTCGAGACAATTATACATTGCCCCCAGGCCGGGCATGAACAAGGAACGATGATGTCCATCGCTCCATGGCAGATCTTCGAGAGACATAGTCTCCACGATAGCTTCGTCAGACAGAAAAAATTCTCTTAAAGGATCGGGCGAATCTGCATCGTCGAGCCAAGGGGATTGAGAATAAACATCAACATCCATGCTCAAAGGAGCATTTTCAGCAAGAGGAGGATTTGATGTGGCAACAATCTTGCAATAATTGATTTCAACTGGGGCTAGAGGCATCGATTCTCCAAAAGAGGTAACCTGTTCAGGAGAAGGGATGATCCACGGGTCATCCGACCTATAGATCATGTTGACTTGAATGGTGTTCGGTAGTGGAATGGGAAAAATACCCATGAGAACAGGGTCCTTGAAAAGACCAGGTCCTACACTGTCAAGGGGATTAGGAATTTGATCCACGTATGGCACGTTGTTCTTGGAGGATGAGGTAAAGAAAGACAACTGATCAACAGTAATAATCTTGCCCTCATGTGGAAACTTCAAAAGCCGAAAGAGGGTGGACGGAACGCATGGCATGGCGTGGGTCCAACTGCGACCAAGTAGAAGATTGTAGTTGAGTTTGGCATCAACAACTTCCACTTCAACGTTGACTGTTTTACCTTGTAATGTGATCGATAGACTCACGAGAACACCCAAGGGTTTTGATTCCATTCCATAGAATTCCTTGAGGGCATTGGGGGATGAAGTGAGGGCTAGAGAGCAGATGGATTTACAGCAAGAAGATGACATAACGCAAGTAGAGGCACCTTCGTCCACAACGGCTTTGTGAATATTGAGGTCGTTGATGCCGACTTGTATAACAAGGGCAATCTAGTGTGGAAGTCGAGGGATGAAATTCTCTAGATCGAAGGTGAGAAGGCTGGAATCGTTAGGATAAATTCCGTCAATTGCAGATAATAGAGCTTTCCATTGAGATGGGAAACTTTGAAGCACTTCCAATGCAAACATTGCGGAGGCCGCCTGTGCAAAATCCTCAACAATGTTGTAATGCTAAACAGCACGGGTGTTTGGATTATAGGAAGACTTTCGAGGAACACCTTTGGAAGGTGGCCGTACAATGGGTTCAGTGCTGGGCTTCTCAATTTCTAAAGGACCAGGGGCAGGTGGGGGAGGCGGGCCATCAACGACTTCCTTCCCAGCTACCTGGCATGATCCGGCATAATCCTTCGAACGAGTGGCAATAGAAATAGGTGCAGCACCATTCATCATGAAAACCTAAGACCCAAACGGTGTAGATGGTGAAGGCTGCTTGACCATCTAGGTATGTTGAGATGGAAAAGGTTCCTTAAGAACTGTCGGAGTTCCCTTAGAGCCTTTAAGGATTTTACTAACCTCGGATCGTCAGGGACAATCTTTGGTGTAGTGGTCTTCATCGCAAATCAGGCAAGGGTACTTCAGTTTTCATTGTGAACCATCATTAGCACGTGGTTTGGAGGATTCTGGTTTCGGGGCATCGGATTTGGCCTTGCCTTTTCCCTTCTTCTTCCCTTTAGAAGTCTTGTATGCAGGATTGGCCTAAACGGCATTGACCTCCGTGATCTTACCAGACTCTAAAGTAGCGAGAGGAGCAGAATTGTTGGAAGAATTTGATTTCTACTTCCCATTAGAAGACTTACGAGAAGTTTGAGAGACAGAACCAATAACACCGTCAACCGATGGGGTAGCTGGTGCTTTAGAGGTCACAAGCCGCAGGGCATCAGTCAAGATATCATATAACGTGTCGGACTGAGAGTACACTAAATCGAGGTATTGGGCACAAGAAATGGCTTTTTCCTCGGTTACACATGCCCCCATAGCAATGTCTTGTGCAATATTGTTGACAAAGGAGGTAGTGAACCAGTGAGTTAGAAGCTGATCAGGAATGTCAAACTTGATCAGACGATGACAACGTCTCCACTCATGAATATGGTCTAAACTATGGGTTGCTTTGTCCTATTTCAGAGATGTCAGGAGATGCGTCTCGGCTTCGTAACGAACCGGTAACTGGAAATGTGTTAGGAATTCCATAGCTATAGTATTAAAGTCTTGAAAAATACCAGGGGTAGTTCTATGTACCATTTAGCAGTAGCGCCGGTGAGAGTGTGCTGGAAAAGACGTAGATGGATCGAGTCATCTATCCAAGAGTTTGAAGAACACCACAAATGGTAGGTCATGACATGTGCTTGGGGGTCTTCTCCATATTTTCCTTCAAATTTGGGACAGTCACCAGGTACTTTCGTCGGAACCGGAGGCCAATATGGATTATGAAGAATCGGATCATTGGTCAACTTGGACACATCCGCTAATTCCGACGTGGCGAGAAAAGGTAACTGAGGATTAAAAGGCATGCCAGGTCCCTGATAATCACCTGTAGCTATACTCCAACCTAGTTGAGCATAATTCTTCCCCCATTGGTTTTGTCCTGGAGGATTCTGACCATAGGGGGTATAAGCCGTATAATTGGGTTGATACGGTTGCTGAAAACCAGGATACGGGGGTTGATAACCAAGGTACTGACTCTGATTATATGTGGGCCCCGTTTGAGCAGTGTACAGATTTGACTGTGGAGTATAAGTGTAGCCTGGTTGTTGAAGGTAAAAACTAGAACCTTGGGGAGGGTTGTAAACCGGTCGAGACTTACCTTGAAGGTAATAGCCGCCTTGGGGTCGAACGAGCTACTGGTAAGTGGGACCCTGCTGAGTCTGATAGATTAGCTGATGAGCAGGGTTAACAGGTTGTGCAAGTTATCCTAGTTGGACAGGTTGACCTAGCTGTGCAGGTTGCCCTGGTTGAACAGGTTGGCCTAGCTGAACAGGCTGTCTTGGTTGAACAGGTTGACCCAGTTGATGAAGAACACTAGGCTGCCCTGACAGAGCGGGTTGGCCTGATGGTGAGAAAGGGCCAGGTTGTGCCTGATAACTAGGTTGACCTGTGACAGGACCATAAGATGGCCCTGGTTGTGCAACATTTTGACCAATTGGAAGATGAGGTTGCTGAGGTTGCACCAACGGTTGAGAAGGATGGGTTTTCCCCCCAGGACCGTATAATGGTCCAGGTTGATACCCTGGTTGCCCTATGGGTCCTTGAGGTTGCCCTAGATGGACCACAGGGTGAGGCTGCAGAGGTTGACAATGAGGGTTGTAAGACTGCCCTTGCGGACCGTACAACAATCCTTGCTGGCCCGAAGGTTGTCCCTGTAAGGGTTGTCCTTGCAGGTCGTATAGATAACTTGGCTGGGCCGAAGGTTGTCCCTGGAAGGGTTGTCCTTGTGGCCAGAAGCGTATCCTTTCTGAAACAAAGGTTGTCCTTGTAAGGGTTGCCCTTGTTGATTAGAAGTTTGCCTAGCCTGGGAAGATAGAAAACCGTTAATATACTGATAAGCCTCAGGAGCAGGAAAACGAAGGGGGTTTCCCTACTCATCATATTGATATGGAAATACATAAATCGGGGCACCATCCGGTCCATAATGGGAAAAGTAAGGACGATTAAGGTCTTGAGAGGATGGACCAACCTTGAATTTTGACAGCTGTAAAGACAACTGATACTCCTCAGGATAAATATTCTCAAGAATGGCAGAATCTATGTAAATGTCTTCAGGAACTGACAAGGTCCTAGCCAACTGAGTAGTGACAGCAGGCGTAGAAGCAGCCACGCAGACAGTAGGTCTAATAGGTACCGATGTGATGAAAGGAGGTGTCGTGAGAGGTGTCGATCGCGACATCCCTAACGAATGAATAGTCGGCCTCGTAGACGGAGTCGATATTCCCATAGAGGCAACAGCGGCCATGACCTGACTTAAAGACCTATATCCAGCTTGGAGAGAAGGACCAGGTGAAGACATAATAGAAGGTTCAGGGATGTTTTCGGGAAAAATCTGGTAATCTTCACCAGATTTAGGAATTTCCTCACTAGGGGAAGGACTGGGTGAGTCCATATCTAACCCTGTCGTAAGATCTTCTAAAAGACGACAGGGACTAGGAGGTAGAATAGCGGCTAAGAAAGGTGATCCCGATGTAAGAGGAGGGAAGTTTTCCCCTACTCCAAATCCAAACCAAGCGTTGGACAAGGGCCAATCGAAGTCAACTGGTCCTCCAAAGGGAAGTTCAGATATAACCGGTCCCCCGTCGGGAAACTCGGATACAATGGGATGTTGATACTCAGCAGAGGACTGGGAGGCCTCTGATGAATCGTCTATGTAAGGACTACCAGTAGAAAAAATTGAGGGTTCTGCCACTATGACTGTAACGAAAAGAGGAAGATATCAAAACGAAGACACACGGGAAAAAACCAAGGCAAACAACAACAGGCCGAAAAAATGAATCTCTAAATGGGCGTGTGATCGTAGGTGATTAATTTTACCACATTGAAACTAGAAATTTTATTGTTTCATGTTTTAAGAGTCTAGAAACAAGTAAAAGATGACTCTATCACTTTCAATTTGGAAACAAGTGTGAAAGGACAAGCGCTTGATGATCTTTTCAAATTTAATGAGTCAATAAAGATCAAAATGACTGCTCTGGTAATCTAGGCAAATGGGTGTACCAGATATCCGTGAACTGCCATATACACCTTGGTTAAAAAAATGAAAGAGAAATCAACCAAGGACTTGACGTACGTGCAGGTAATCTCCCCAAATGTTGTGTCCAGTGTATCACGGGTAAAAGGCGGCAGAATCGGCTTCCTACTTATAAAGGATAGCAACCTAATGGGGTCTGCATTTATATACGCAATTGTACGGGGAGAAAAAGTCCATACTAGTGTTGTCTAAAGCCAGATGGCGAATGACAGCTACTAGGTTTAATGACACCGGAACACGTCACTAGCCTAGACCTCTAGATATTCCGTTAATGTTTCAATGTTGCCTTAGGTTAATTTAGTAAATTTTAAAGTTAATCTTCAATTTACGTTTCAATTTTTAGGCCCTATCGAATGTTGAATCTCAAAAATCCTCTAAATGCACACTACATGCCACAAAATATCACTTTGTTCAATGAATAGCTATCTACGGGAGGGTTGAGAGCTTTTCAAATAACAACAAAATGAGCACAAAAACATCCACTACTATCTCTAATGCAAGCTAATGAAACTAGAAAACTTCTTTCTTAGAGTTATATAACACTAGTAATGTGAAAGAGCTTTCAATTTTCACTAGACTAATCAAAATGCAAAGAAATTTGTTTTGGTATTTTTCAATATTTTAGAGCAAATGCACTAAATGAATGAAAAACTAATGAAGAAACCAATTCGAGAAATGACAGTGAGAGATCTGAAACAAACAAGTTCACTCAATACAAATGCACACAATCAAGACCCAAACTGATGAAAAAATCCCTCAAATCGAAGAAGAATCTCGAAAAAGACTCACACAAACCGTGTAATCTAGGCTTGGAATGAGACAAAGCGTAACGTGAGTGAGAGAGAGAACAATCATTCAACTAACGCAAAGATACAATGGAGTCCAACAAAACGAATGCAAAGAAGCGAAAATGAAGTTGACCAGGAAAGCAAGAACCCAAAACTCCCACGGGAGGTTCAACACACTAAAGCACCTAGAAACCCTAGGGCTAAAATGCAAAACTGATGGTAAATGGCAAACAACCGGAGGACAAGGGCAAAACACAGTCAACAAAGAATTCAAGGCACTCAAACAATCAGAAAAATGATACCAGGACCAAACATCAAGCTCAGAGAGCCCAAAAGCAAGCAAACCCTAACACCAAACAGAGTTGGCGCGCATGTTTGGCTGTAATCTATGCCAAAAAAGCGTTGGCGCGGGGGCCTAACTAGTAAAAAACGCCAGTTGGCGTGAATGTCAAGCGATAAACCACGCCAATCAAGTTTACTATGGGAAAATATGAAAAAGGACAAACAGAGACTGGATCAGGTCTTCTAGGGGATGAACAGGGGTTTGACACCAAAGGAGGCGAACCAAAAGAGAAAAAAAATCAATCAAAAGCCAAAAACAACCAAAAGAGGAAATACTAACTCCAATTGAATCCCCAGTGGAGTCGCCAGTTTTTTGAAGAGGTAAATCCCCTCTATGGACAGAGGCGATCCCACTAACCCAGATCGGGTCTAGCAACAATCAAGTCACGCAATGACGTTGGTTCCTAATTAGAAAAAGACAAAGATTGTGATGAGTATCCTACCTCAAATCCCACGCAATTGTTGTTGAAGAAAAGATGATGTTTCTTGTCCCTCGCTTGACAGATCACGATCCTTTCGTTCGACACATCCTAACACCTGTACACATGCAAGGAAATAACGACATACAACGTAAAATCTAAAGCATGTAACCATATATCAGTCAGAGAGGATATAATTCATTGCATTACATAAAGACATGAACACATGAATGGAACAAAAATCAGAGTCTCTTATATTATAAATGACAAAAGGGAGATTTCAACCAAATGCTCTGACGCTATGATCTTCCTTCGCCGTATTCGTAATGGTTGTATTTTCCAACAAAGTTTAATGTGAATTTAATAAAGTTTCTTCTTCTTATTTATTCTCGCTGTGGTTGGCTCCACACAGTTTCCTTCCTCCTGCTCTTCGCCCAAGCTAGCTTGCTAAAGGAGAGGGCAAGCTTTTATAGATGGAGGAAGGGAAGTTGGGATCCCTATAATCATGGGATAGGTCCTATCTCTTAGGAAGGTTCCATGAGAGGTGGAAAACCACTTCCTATACATGGAGATCCGTATCCTAACCACTCAACTCCTTTTGATGATTCATTTTGGAGTTTGTTATAATCAAATTTCTGCAATTTATTTTTAAAAAAAATCCCTTAATAAGCTTGGCGCGAGTGAAACACAGGGACAGAGCGCCAGTTGGCATGCCCTCTAGTGTGGATTTGCCCCATTGGCGCGAGGGATGAACTAGATAGTCACGCCAAGGCTAAAAAATATGTTTTTAGGGTTTTCCAGAGGAAATGTTCTTCAAGAGAATGTTTGTCCTTATGCAGGAGGATGCCATGAAGGTGTTTTTCGTGACATGATACTACTCACAAAGTCACTAGAATAGTCCTCCAATATGCGAGACGAGGGATTGTAGGGATTCGGGTGACATAATACCGTGTAACAATATGATAATACAATTTCCCTCTCTCGAGGACACTTATATGTTGATGACGATGAACATGCAAGTGAAACACAATAAAATTATGAACCAATTGACAGTAACATGGAGGTCGTTCTACCAACTAAAGCACATGGAACTTTTGTTGTTGATATTCTTAATGACTTTGTTGAACATACAACTGATAATGACAATGTAGTTGAAAATGACATTGTTGATATTGCACTAAGAAGAAATAATGACCAATTGACATTTCCAAGCGAAGTAACCACACCATCATGGCTAGCAGAAGCCATGATTAGTTTGAACAAACATAGTGTCTTAAGAACCATTGAACAAAGCATGAACATACTTTCACAACCAACATAATTGAACAATGAAATTGTTCATTTTTTAATGGACAATAGATCAATGGAAGAAGATAGTGCACACACTGAGACATCAAATGAAGAGAAAAATATAGTTCAATCAATTTTCCTAGATATTGAAAGGAAATTTTCAAGCAATGACATGTAGGTGGCAGGGAAGGAGAAGTTACTCGGTTAGTTCCTGAAGCTACTAGTAGAGAGAGTGTCGGTGAAAAAAAAACAAGGAACACCAAGTAGTCTTTGTTTGGGCCGAAGTTCACAGTTACTCACCTCAAAAATCTATATTGAGTCTGAAAAAAGAAATTTGAAATTTAGGAATTAAAACAAAAAAAGAAGTATTTAGCCAAGGAGAAGAAGGCACCAAGGATTTTTGTAGCACAACGTCAAGCAGAAATTATTGAAAGAGAGAAATTAAGGCAAGAGAAGGACCATATAAAACAAATGGCAAGATAAGAAAATGAAGCAAGAAAGGTTCAACAAATGCTTGAAAAGGAACAAGGGATGACCGTTATGGTTGACAATGATGCAAGCATCGTTAATGAAACCAGGATGTTGTCAAACACATTGGACCATATTGCAGACAATACACCATTTTTCCAAGACCTCATAAACATTCAAATCCCTCGCTATCAAAATGGGGGTTTACCCACTTTCTTTATTCCTACCAATGCAAGTGTCAATTTTATGTATAATTATAAGACATCTCCACTTAATGCGGGGGTTAGTAGCGCAATTGTGAGGTATGGGTACTAAATTCCTCCATGGATGCAAGGGGAAAATTATATTAAATCATATGGGTGTAATCCAACACATCCTAATCAATGATGATTAGGTAGGCCAACCTACTTGGCTCAAGCAGACAACTCAACAAGTTTGGGCACTGAAGATTCTGGAGGCCATCAAGAATGGGGGTGTCATATGTTTTTTGTTGTAACCACATTATGATGTGGATTTTGGATGGATTGCCTACTTTTCTTGTCACATGAAGATTTTTAATTATAAACCTAGGTCGTTTTGTTCGCCTAATGTTTGCGGAATTGTAATCAAAATCCATTTCAAAAGGAAATATAATGTATAAATCTTAATTGAGAATGCAAATGGGATTTTCTGTTATGCATCTACACACCAAATGATTTACAACACATTTATACCTGAGTTAATTAAATGAAAAATGAGGGAATAATGAAATCTTGAACATGTCACTTCTTATAATATGAAAACTCCATAAAATAGTGAACAGTAAAATTACCGAACCTCACACCTCATATCAAACCTCATTTACTGTGATATATTCGTAAAAATAAAAGTAAAAGTATCAAAACCTTTCTATCCCCATTTATTGTGATAAGAAAGTAAAAGCAAAAGTATCAAACCTTTCTATCCCAACAGTGATACATGCTAGAATCTGAATATAATTACTCAAATTAGAGAAATTGTAAATATGTGTAAAGCATTTTGAAGACAAACATATGAAAATTCTTGAAAAAATAAATTAACAGTAGATTGAAATGAATACCCTACAAATGATATACAACCAGTTTGTCTGAAGCCTCACTTCAATCATGGAGATTATTATAGGCCAAAGAACTACCATGTAGAAGACCAAAGACAAAATAACAAGTTGAAGGCAAAAATTTCAAGAGTTGTAGAAACCTTTGAAGTAGAATACCAACATATCAGTCAATTTCAGGCATCAATGTCAATTAAGCTGGGAAAATTCTGCCAGATCGGAATAAAGGAATCTGAGAAATTGTAAATATTCGTAAAGCATTTTGAAGACAAACATATGAAACTTCTTGAGAAAATCAATTAGTTGTAGATTGTCCCTACAATTGAGATACAACTAGCTTGTTTGAAGCCTCACTTAAATCATGGAGATTCTTATAGGCCAAAGAACTACCATGTAGAAGACTAAAGACGAAATAACAAGTTGAAGACAACAATTTCAAGAGTTGTAGCAATCTCCGATGTTTAATATCAACATATCAATATATACCAAGAATCAATGTCAATTAAGATGAGCATGTTCTACCAAATCGGAATAAAGGAAGCTAAGGATGCCTAAGGCATTTTGAAGACAAACATATGAAAATTCTTGATAAAATCAATTAACTGTAGATTGAAATGAATACCGTACAATTCTAAAAATGATGGGATAGGGAAGAAAATATATATTGAGTAAGAAATAGGAGAAAGGGGGGTGAAAATATTCTGAACCATGTTATGTTTTAAACAAACAAAATTTTGATTGGAATTTGGGTTAATATAAAATTTCTTTTTCAAAATTCCATGTTATAAAACATTCTAAGGTTTTTGAATTGAGAAAATACACTGCATTAATATTATTAGGTTTACTAACTACACAACTCAAAATGAGCAGAAAATCACGCCATTAAGTAATAAAATTGTAATTTAGTGTTTATATTTTTAATTGGGACTCATATAATGATTGACACAAATTTTCCAGAGTCTGCTCTGCTCTCTGTTTCCTTTTTAGAACTTAATCTCATTGATTTTGCTTTGATTGTTCCATCAAAATTTTTAGTCAAGGAATAGAGAGAGTTACATCTCCAAGTAACATACCCCATGTAGAGTCCAGATAAAGATACAGAGATTGCTTAAATAAGATGAAGACACAAATTTACAATTAATGGTAATGGATCACTCAGCTGGTACATTTGTTCCTATACAAATAAAACATCCTAGTGAATTGTGCGATGAAATGAGAAAAAGTGGACTCTAGAAACATCGACGATATGGAAATCTCGCAAGGTTGACATGCTGGAATTCGTAGAAGGGCATTCGAAAAACCATAAAAGTGGAATTTCCAAAAACCCATAGAGAACCCACAATTTAGTAGCAACCCACAATTTAGCAACAACCCACAATTTACAAAGAACCCACAATTTAGCAACAACCCACAATTTATCAACAACGAAAACCCTACTTTACAAGCAAATAACAAACAAATTTACAAAACCCTACGAATTTAAAAAAAAAACCAGCGATGTAACCAATTTTATAGAGAAACCACAATTTAACAGGATCGAGAACCCTAATTTACAAGCAAATAGCAAACAAATTTACAAAAACCCTATGAATTTTTACAAAAACCAGCCTCGTAACCAAATTTCCAGAGAACCCGCAATTTAGCAACATCGAAAACCCTAAATTACAAGCAGATAATTTTTTTTTTTTTTTTTTCCAATTTTATAAAAACCCTATGAAATTTTACAAAAGCCCCATGAATTTTCAGAGAAACCACTGAATGGAGTAAAACTCTCTGAATATGGGTGGAATGTGTTGAAAAACACCGAGATAGTGGGTTGGTAGGATTAAAAATCCTACTAGACAACCATCGAGGAAGCACTGTGCCACACAAACGCTTTTGCATCAATGTTGAGCACCCCATTAGCTCACCATACATGATTCGTAGCCATAACCCAACATACCTGCAAGACAAAACACAATATGTGTAAAAAAACCTTGAAAAACCATGAAACATAACAAAAATTGCATGTAAAATTGTAGGGGTGGCGAAATTACCTTCATATTAATCTACAGGAGCGTGACCTCCGTATCCATGGCAGGGAAAAGAAGGAGCAACAAGTGAACGAGAACTAGAGGTCGATTGAAAAACATTTAGAGAAACAGAACGCCCACACACTGATCCCGAACAAAATAAGATTGAACCCTAAACCCCAGACGACACAAACCATAAATCGTGGAGGAGAGATCCCCTTTCGAGGCAAAGCTTAATTTCCCACCTACCACGACAGGTGGGAGACCCAATCAACCACATGTCATACAAATGATGTGGTGACTACGTGGCCTTGCGCGGACATGGCAGGGAGGGCGCACAACAACTGGCATCCCTCCCCTAGGGTAAGAAAAAGCTAAACCTTGAAAATACATTCTCATTCTAACCCAATTTATTAGAAATGTGCCCTGACTCTTTTTTTTTTTATCAAATTTGTGTCACTATATTCATTTCAAATCAATTTTTTATCTTCTTTTTAACCCATTACGCATATATGATTAAGATTAAAATTTTCTTCCATATTTATCTACACATGTTCAAATTCTCTTATGTCTATATAAATCACTTCACCTCTCTTAGTAATATTCGGAGATGTCTACCGACTCAACATAATAGCCCGGACGATAGCTTTTTGTCGGAATCCGGTAAATTTTATTTTTTTAAATCAGGTAGTTGGAGTGTTTGAATTGATTTTTTTATGGTGGAAATGGATTCAGCACCATCAAAAACTCGTAGGGCACCCAAAACACTGAAGTTTAATGATTGTAACCTAAATTTTAAAAAACAATTGTCGGAATTTTTCATAATCTTACCTGAATTTCTAGATTATTTTGTGGGTTTTTTAGACTACGACATAATATTCACTCAAATTATATATATATATATATATATATATATATATATATATATATATATATATATATATATATATATATATTCAAAATATTATTATATTATAAATTATATAAATTAAATTTTTTTGTTTTTAAATTAGATTTTTAATTTTTCAATAATCCGTATTAGTGAAACATGCACACACACACATATTTATTTATTTATTCATATTTTTTAATTGAATTTTTTATCTTTAATAATTTACATTAGTGAATAATATTTGTTAGTGAATGATGAATATTTTCATGTGAAGTTGATTAGAATAATCATATTAATTAAATAGTTTTACAATGATGTAATTTTAATAAGTAAATAACACGGGATGCGATTGATTAATGGCATGGACGGGACGTGCCTCCCCGCGCACTTCCCCATGGCGTTTGCCAGGGCAGCCCACATGGCTCTCGGCACCTGCATTAATGAACCTCTTAATTCTCCTGCTCGCGCGGTTGTAATTCTTCTTGGTCCGCTCACCCTGCTAACGAATATGGCTGTGCTGCTTGTTATGGAAAGCATTCGGGATAGCTCCGACGATGCCACTGGTTCGGAGAGCTCGCCAACTCCGCTCCAAGGTATATGCGCTCCTGGTTCGACAGAGGCCAGTGTGAAGACCATCACGGGGAGGCGCTGCTCTCTGCATGCCTGCATTGAACCTCTTCCAAGTTTTCATTACTCTCAGAGTCCGCATTGCATGCTCAATTATTTCTCTCGTGCCGGGACTGACCTGCGTGGTGGGATTCTTGGCCGTTTTCCTGCCCCCCCTGCCATTCTCAGTATAGACCAGCCCGTCGCCCCTCCCCCTGCTATCCCTGCCGCCCCTCTCGGCCCCGGTCTCCTTCGTCATTCTCTTGGCAACATGCCTCGTCTCCGCGAAAGGATGAGGAGCAGATGAGGTCTCAGTCGAGGTCTTTGTTGCCCCCCTCCCAGTTCTGGCACCAGCCCTTTCTCCGCAGACGACGACCATGAACTCAATCTGAGCCCGCGTGGTGGAAGAGGAAGGGGTCGTGGCCGCTCCGGAGACGTTGTCAATGTTTCGGTGGACGCTGCTCCGCCGTCTCCTTTCCTTGTTGACGTGCTTGGCAGCATCTCACCCTCGCCAGTCCCTCCTAGCAATGCTCGACCCACCATTCGGCAGACTTCGCAGCGTGCGGAGCTCAGGTTCGACTGTACCTCCTCCAATTCTGTCCTCATGGCCTATATCACAGTTACCCTTCGTGAAGAAATTCCTAATCATACTGCGCCCCGTCCGGTTTCTCTGCTCCCCCCACCGGGTTCTGGTCCTCCTAGTGCAGTGGTTGTTCCTGCCAATTCCCCTCCCTCTCCACAGGAGCAGCAAATAATCAAGGTGGCGCACTTTGGCGGGATGGATGCTCTTGACTCCGGGAAGGATGACAGCAGCGAGGCTTTCGGTTGCAGGATTATCAAGGAACCACCATCTCCGACTCATGACTAGCCTCTGCAAAGCGCTTCAGGTTTTTTGCTCAAGTTTTGCAGATAATTCTATTCTTTGTAGCTTTGCCGATCAGATGAAAAAGTGGTTTCTGAATTCCAGCATTTCTTTTTATACTTGTTTAGTTTATATGAACTCAAAACCGATTTCCCTCTCAAGGGCGGTTAAGACTTTATGTTTAACAGGACTGGTTTCCCACTCTGGGCAGTCCAGATACTCTTTGAACAACTTGTCTATCAAACACAGTGCTCAGGCTTTCATAGCTGACACTGTTCCTGTTTTGTACCAGTAATCTTTATACATAATAGAATTAGTCATACTTAGAAAAAAAAATTGGATTATGTTGTTAATAAGTAGGTAATTATGTAGGTTATCGTGGTAAACATTAATGATTGCAATTGTTGTTTCTTTTGATGATGTATATGAAGAGTGTGTACCTCTAAAAAAGGCTTTATGTTTCCTAAACAAACTAGCACTACCAAGTGCAAGGTATGTTTTGGCTCTCAATGATGATTTTTCTAGGTATACTTGTATGTATTTATTGGAAAAATAAATATAATGTCTTTGAAAAAATAAAGGAATTGAGGGTATTAAGGTTGAAAAGAAATGCAACAAACCTTTGAAATTTTTAAGAATAGAGAATGGAGGAGAACATGTGGACAAGGACTTTGAAATTTACTTGTCGCATAATAATATCGCTTCACACATATATGTAAGTTACACACATCAATGGAATGGTGTTGCTAAGAGGAATAATTAGACCTTGGTGTTTCCCACAACTTGATTCGACACGTAGGTGACCAAAATTTGTGTAATACAACACATCTTTCCAACATTTGTAGATGCTTCAAAAATGAAAAATGTAATCTAGGTGTAGCTATACCAATAGACTCCACTAGATGTTGAGGCAATTGAAATTATATTTATTCATTGCTAACTGGATCTTCTAACTCTACAATCATTTTGATACCATCCTTGGATCCAATATTTAGTGCATATGAATAACTCAGTAGAATCACTTTGGATCTCAAATTATACTAAGAAGTATTGATTCTCAACCTTTTTGTTGATAACTTCCTTCTTGTTGTTCAATCCTCGCTAGTGTAATTATGTTATCATGAGTTTTTAGCTTGAGTGTGACCTTTATTTGACTCAATAGTTTGACTTGCTCTTGAGTCGATTTAGACCTACAACCTTGACACATTTGTTCACACCTTTCTTTAATTTTGACATATTCATTCTCATTTTATTGTTGCATCCTACTCACTAAGACAAAATGCTAATCTAGGATTTGAAAAAAAATATTTATTTGGAATTTTTGTTGAGTTATTCAATTTATAGTATTACCCCAAAGAAATTCATGTGTATATTTTTTCAATTTAGTTATAATCTCTTTGAATACTTAAAATTTCTAGGCTTAAGCCTAATTGAAATTCCACTCTTTGATTTGTTAAATTCACCATCCTAGTTAATCAAGATGTATACTTTAATTGTCGAATAAATTATTTTCTTAAACTCTTATGATTTTTGTTGGAGTGAATTGATTTCAAGTGTCACTCTTTGAATGTTATTATGGAAAATTGATCTCACAGTGATATAAGTGTGACCTATATCCAAACTATAGATGGATAAGAGAAAACGATGCAACTTTTTTACTTTTTTTTTTTTCTTTTAAATATGAATGAAGTATGGATTAAAAAAATAAAATTAAAGCTAATATATACATCATTATTTAAAACATTATGAAATACCTTTGCAATACGAGATACTAAATAAATGGTGAGTGTTTCACTTTTGTGTTTATTGCATAATTCATAATGATCTTTTTTGTTTACAAAACATCTCATCATTAACACTATATTTGTGATTTCGTTTTAAATATTCTAATTCAACATGTAAAAGTTGGCATCACCTTACTAGATTTTGGTATGAAAACTAGTTATATACTTGATTTTTGAAATATGGGTTTTATGAATGCCCAAGTTCTGTTGCTTTTGCAGTTCTCATGCATTCAAAAGAATTTTGATTTAATGAAAGAATTAAAAAGAATAATAAGTTTCCAATTATTATTCTAAAAGCTTGAGGAATTTGGCTTGTCAAGAATGTGTCGTGTCCAACTCTCTAGCTTAGTCTATCCTCAACAAAGCAATTCAAATCTAGATTTTCCAGTCTCAAGTTATGTCTTCTTCTACATGTATTTTTACTTTAATCAAAACTGATTCTAATATTCCAGTCACAAAGAGAATCAACTCATTCATTTGATTTAATGGAAAACTAAATTTTGGTTCATTCTAATTGTGAAATAATGTTTTTTTGTGAAATGAAAGTATTTGTTTGGTGTTTCTTTTGTGTATTGGTTAGAAGAGATTTTGATGGAAACAAACATTCCCCCACCCATGTTTGAGGTCAATGTTTTGGCAGAGAAAAGAATAATGTAAGGGGAGGTGAGCACAAGAAAATGAATAGACTTTTAGTGCATTTCGATGTTGATATTGAAAAAAAATTAATTGTTGGCTCAAATATGCCTTTTTCATTTCCATCCTAGAAATAATGCTAAATTTCAACCAACCCATTCAAAATTTTATGCTAATCTAACTATTCATTTATCTCTACACTGAATGAACTTGTCCAAATGTTTTGATATAAAATTAAAATCTAGGTTGGTAATTTAACCTTCCTCCTCCTCATGTATAAAATGATGTATGAGCTTCAATGTCTCCTTCTTCACCTCCTTGATAACATCGTTGGGGTAATCACACTAGTGGATTGTATTCTAATTCAATTGTTGTTATCCCTACCAAAATGTGCAATTATTCTTCTTCTTCTTTATGATGTAAACCTTCTTGCTCAAGTTGTAAATGATATTATTCCTAAAAATCCCTTCAATATTATTGTACTTTCTCTTGTTAATTTAAAAAATGTTGCTTGTGGGTAAGAAATAGCTTTAAGTGATATTTGAAATTAAAAAGGGTACATATGTAACACATCTTGTTTCTACCATCTACATGAAATTTTTTATTACTTCATACACTTTTCCATATTATTTGTGTTTCATCATTTATTTTCTCATTAAATATGATGGTTAGAAAAACATATATTAGTCATTTTTTTTCGGCGTTCTCTTTCTCTTTCCCCTACTTTAGGGGTGTGCTAGTTATTATATTTTTTTGTTTCCTTGTGACGCTCGCTTCTTGAGGGATGGACTTCAATTTCCAACAATGCATATTTCATTGTAAGTTGGAAAATTGTTTTTGGTGGTTGACTGGGGCATATAACACCAGGTCGGAATGAAGGGTGTAACGTGTAGCTTCATTTTTGTCGATAGGAGTATGCTCTTACTATCAACGAATTCATTATACTTTTTCTCATATAAATACTTGGTCTAGTAAAGGGCGAGCCACTAGTTAAGGAACAATTCTAGTGGTAATGGAAGTGTTAAAATTGATTACAGGTTGAATATTAATGTCATGAATATAATCGTTTTTCTAAATTATATATATATATATATATATTTGTGTGTGTGTTGGTCTAACCCAAGGGGATTTGAACATGAGTCTTTTGCTTTACAAATGACTTCATAACAAGGAAATCACCAATTGGGCTACACCTCATGGGATATTTTAATTTATATATTAAAATAAAACTTAATTTCTAGTTACTATTTCACACACACACACACACATATAAGAGTAAGAATGATGATCATGATCATTGTGTGTGTGTGTGTGTTTTGTATTTTATTTAATTTACATAAATTAATTAATAATTTATTTCATTTATTAATAATAAATAAACATTGTAAGAAGAATTTTTGTTTAGTTTGTCTAACCTTTTGGGTGGACACTCCATCCATCATCATGGACATATAATCTTTGAGATAATGCAGCCAATTTCCGCGAGGAGAATAGATAGAATGGAGAAGAAATTAGTGGTTTTTATAAAATAAGTTGTTGATGGAGATTTCCAGAGCAGAACTGTGTAATATTTGATATTCGTCCATTTAGATGATAACTCCATCCATCATCAGGGACCAAAGAGCCTTAATTATTAAAAATTAGCCAAATTTATTGAAAAATGGAAATACAATCAAAGAGGGGGAAGGAAAAAATCAAGAGTTATAAGAGAAGAAAACATTAAAAAGATGATGGGGTAGGGTAAAAGGTCCTAAAATTAAGATTTTAAAGAGACTTATAAATATAAAAATTAAAATTTTAACTTAATAAACAAAATTATACACATTAAAAATTACAAATGGATGTTGAGTTGAATTCTATTCTTCTCCAAATTCAATTAGGACTAATCTCCATCCCTAATGTGGAATTATATTAGTTATACAAGTCAATAATGTACAAGAATATCTATGTGCAAATAAAGAAATCAATGGAACATAGGGGTTATTTTTATTAATGGACAATGTCTCTTCCAACCAATCCCTAATTGTCATCTCTTTAACTATGGAACTATTATTTAAACACCAAGTGGAAAATCCACAAACTAACAGCATCACGCAGTTGACATGATCCATGTCTTATGACATTAAGTTGACGTCCCATGCCCTTCATTATATCTGCTTGTGATAGGATTACTAGACTGCGATGGATTTTCTTATTTGATAGAATGACTATGGTGTTGAGTGGGAATGTGAAGGATCATTATGGTTCATGAGTGTTGGTCCTATTCAAATTTGTGGTACTTATGTCTTCAAATTTTGGTTTTTCTAGTGTCACTCCAATTCACCTTTCACTCATGCTACCGCTCCTCTATCATTGATGGCTCCCCCTTACCTGTGCAGAGCCAATTTTCTAGAATTTTTGTTGTGGCCCATAGAGATATATATGAGCTCTGGTTGGAGCTTTGATAGCATGAGGGAAAAATTGAGGAGCTGTGGACCTCAACTCACCTCCTCAAAGATCAATTTGTCATCTTAATAGCTCAAGTTGAGACTACAATGGATATGCTAATTTATCACATGCAAATAATTCAACAAGTTCAAGATGAGTGCGGGGCGCTCTTAGATCAGATTGATAATATTCAAAAAATAATCCATCCAACATACAACTCTCCTCCCCTTCTCTTCACTTTTGCATGGCCTCTTCAAGCCCAACAAAAAATGATCTTTCCAAGCTTAAATGTTCAAGCTCCAAGGAAAATATAGGAAGATGATGGAATTTTTAGCACTCTTCACCACTCAAGTTAACTCAGATGCAATGTTCTTTCCTTATAAATCTCGGTGTCTATTATCAAATTTACATTATAAATATTTTCTATGAACAAATGAATTACTTTATATTTGTCATGCTTAGTAGTATAAATGAGCCCTCTATTTGTATTGGAATTTATTAGAAGGTGCTCCACGATTTTATAACTTTGTTGTATGCAGTTGATGCAAATTTTGTTAATACAATATCTCCTAGTTTATATTTAAAAGACATGTTAAATTCTCATCAAATTCATATGAGTATTCCTAACATAATTTCCCTAGGCTTGGATCAAGGCTCTAAGTACTCCCATTGTGCTTCCCCTACCATTTTTGGGGGGTTATCATGGGGTTATTGGTCATTGATGGTGGGAAGAGGACCTTGGTACTCCTATCTTTCTTCCCCTGACCCCATTATGCCCATTGTGCTTCCCCTAACCCCATTGTGGAGTTATTAGTTGTCGATGATTAACGTGACCACTTAGGAAGCTTCTTTGTTGTCTACCAAACATTTAAAAAGAATAATAATAATTTCACATTCTACTTTATATATATACATGAAAGCCTTTTTAAAAAAGTTTTATTTTTCAATCAAAGGTTTAGCTTCTCCCACCATACTTGGTGTATTAACTTTTGTCCCTTCACTGAAATTCCAAACCCATCATAATTGGCCTAAAATCAAAACTTTTTACCTGATATATGAAGAAAATAATAATCAATATATGCTCCACTTAGTTATAAGACCATACAATTTTCTCTATGGCCTCTCGATGTAATGGTGCCATAATCTCCAACCTATGTTCATACTTTCATAGTATGGGTTATGATTACCCCTTAATAATTGCAACAACAATGATCCTTTTATTATCAAGAATCAAAGTTGAAGCTTGGAAGGTTCTCCAATAAAAAGTGGACCGTATTCTCATTAATGGCCACATCGCCTCCTAAGGTGACATGCAAACTTAGTAACAAAGTATGAATAATGATAATCATAAAAAATTACAACACGTCAAAAAAATCCAATGTACAAATACATATTTTATTAAATGAGGCCAACGAACTTATACTAAATCAATACCTAAAATCCAAAAATAGTTGAATCCATGGGATATGCAAAATCTGTTTAGAAATTAGGGATTTTATTAAAATTTATATTTCATGATAATTACTTGTGATTTCATTATGATTATTTCTTTTAGATCTTATCTTTGTTATATTATTACGTTCTTCATCAATTCAATTATCAAATGCACAAGAGGCACAAATATTTAGGCTAACAAGCGAGGGCCAAAACCTCTACCTCTTAGAGAGGAAAACTCGAAAGTAATTCTTCTCATATACTTTCAGTTGAAGAGTAAAAATACCATGACCAAGACCCTTGATTGTAATATGCCTCCAAGACCCTTGTCACTTTCTCTTCTAGGTTCCTTGTGTTGATCGTCTTTTCTCGCACTATGCTACATGAACGCTAGGGAGACTCGGTCCCTAATCTAGTAGTCTAAATGATCTACTTCTATCCCTTCCTTCTTGGCCTCTAAGAGATTCCCTTCCAGCCTCCTAACTGTACATTTGATATCCGAGATTGAGCTCTTGTCTTTGTTGTAGTATTCCTCCTTTACGCTAGAATGAGCTTGAGATTGAGATTGAGCTCTTGTCTTTGTTCAGATATGTGACTCATACTTAGAGTGAGACTACTAGCCCAAAACAAAGATCCGATATGACATTTCTTCCTTCGTTGGACAAACTTCTTTCCTCATTGTATTGCCTTCCTTTTTACGCACCAATCCACAGACTTGTCTTCACACTGCAATCTCATACTTGTATGAAATATTATTGATGAAGTGAGGTTGCAGTCCAATCTTATATAGGGATTGTATCACTATTCCTAGGTTGACATGATCTTCTTGCTAGCAGGGCGACTTGTTTAAGGGATAACTTCAACATACTTTGAGCTGACCTCTTGGAGCATAGTGACAAGGGTTTGGAGCATGTATTTACATCAATAATTTGTCTCTTTACAAGTGTAACATCACTTCATATACATGACTCTAAATTATATTTATGACAAGATGACAAATACTAAAGACATCAAGAAGAATTATTTGACCTATAATAAAAACTCCTTGCTCATGAAACCTATGAGGCAAGCATTACAAAATACATTCTATTATCATTGTCTTCTTCATTACATAAATTCATAATTACAAGTCATTATGAAGACCAAACCTAGTTACACTTTTCAACACTCCCTCTTAACTAGGGAGGAATTCATAATGGTGCATGGTCACTCTCAAAATGAATAATCTCATAAGAAGAATCAGATTGGTAATCCCATATGTATAGCATCATATCAACCAACATTGTCATAGTGCAAGGCCTTGACTAACAACTCCATCTCTCCAAGAGATCTTTGAGCTCCAATGCTGGTGAGACCAATGATGAATGGAAACCTACATCATTGTCTCTCTTGGATCATATCCCACCCGGTTTCACTTAGGATATGTCCAGGACTATTCTTATCTTGGATTTCCAGTCCTCAAATAATATCGGTCCTTCCACGACTACTCTTATCTTGGATTCCCTAATACATCCTCAAGAGTATAGGATGCCAGATGAATACCCAATCCTCCATTCCGTCTTCCCAGGTGAAGACTAGAATGACGTTTCTATCTCTCCCTCTTAATTAGGGAGGACATATTCCACAAAGGAATGTACTCATTCCTGTATAAGGAGTGTACCTAAGCTCCCTCTCAGCTTAGGAATTACCAAGTTTCTTCCAACTAAGAAACTTATTACCAGGATCCCTCTTAATCAGGGACCTATGGTGACAATGATGAAAACACCCAACTACTCATGAAGAACTCCTTTCTTTGATCTCAAGAATTTCTTCGATGTTGAGGAGTCGTCATCTTTGGGATCTCTTCATAGGGCACAACTCTTCCATCACTTTCATGTCATGTTGATTTCCTTCGAACCATATTTCTTCCAAGGATATTACATACTTCCATATGGTTTTTATCTTGTGGAAGATATACACTTCACTTTGGCAAGCCAACATAAGCTCATCCAAATATTATTAAATTATAAATATGAATACTTAAATACAAAAATACCTTTGTGATGATCTTTCATCATGAAATCTTCTTGTAGGAAACATCATTATTCATAGATATTGACACATCTCCTAAAGATATATATTGTCAAGGGCCTCCATCTTTTCCTAACTTCCATAAGAGTCTACATATATTCCCAGGATATTTCCTAGTCAAGCTTCTCGAATTCTTTGGATGTTGACTGCCTCTTATCATGGTTTCACTTCTCACAATCTCTTCCTTTCTTTCTCCACGCAATTTGATTTCATTCCCAGAAGCCTCAAATATGCAGTTCCTTGATTGTGTATTACCACCTCATATTCCATATGATTACATATTATGTTGATTTCATCTGGTGTGGATCATGCATTTTGGAAACCTATGCATTGGAGGAAATTCTATTTTCCTTTGATCATACTTCTAAAGATAGACGTATACTGCCTGCAACCATATGACATGGCTTCATAGCATCCATCGTAAGCATAAATATACATGTACCTCATCTCTTTTCCTTTTGAATCATCCAACAACAAGTTTCATTCTCTTGACTTGCTTCATCAATATGTCATCATATCTCAATCCAAAAATTTTGCAAGTTAGAATTCTCAATGAAACATTTTGCTTTCTTTCTAACCATTAAATCCAAAGAGGACTTCATTAGAAAATTGTCAACACATGTTTCCATATTGATTAATGAATTATGAACCATGATTTATATAATTGTCTTCTTATAAATGCTATATACAATGAGGTTCCCAGGAACCATTTTATCTCATAGCATAGATGTCACATAAATGTGTTTCAGACATCCTCCTATGATAAGTAATCCTTCTTTAATGCTTCTATAATTATGCCAAATTTAAAAATAAATGCATCTATCTAATATACAATGCTTCCTAACATACTATTTTACAACCGACCGATACCTCTTAAAGAGGAAGATGATCTCAATAATAGTAGAGATCTTTCACTTCTTTCTTAGGCTTCTTTGAATCTGGTTCTTCCATTTCTCCGGTGACATGGGCTTCTTCCTTTTTCCTCATGTCCTTATAGATTTGGTACAATCCTTTTTATAGTGCCTAAGTTCATTACATCCATAGCATCGTATCTTATCCATGTTTCTTCTTTTCTTATGAGGACCAAACTTACCAAATTTTCCCATTCTTCTTGACATGGAAGCATATGCTTGATTTTATTCATTTCATCCCGTATCGATTTTAACTTTCAATCTAGTCTCTTCTATATTACATATAGACCATAGATCTTGGAATGGTTTTGCTTCTTTCTTCCCATAGATACTTGAATTTCCCATCTCTCCGGTGGAGCATTTAGCACCACCGAAGTCATTTCTCTATCAGAAATTACTTCTCCCAATTCCTGTTATTCATCTCGCATTTCAGAAATATTTATAAAATATGAAGTGATTCCTTCCTCTCTTAACAAATTCCACTTGTATAGTTCTTTTCTCAGAGATATTACTTCCCTGCAATACTCACCAAGAATAGCTCCACTAATTTTTCATATATTTCTTTTGATGATTCTAGTTTTGATATATAGGGGATGAGAGATTCCTTTATGGATTCTATAAGAATCCTCTGGGCTCTTATGCCTCCCTTAATGTATTTGTAATGTGCTTGAGTATATTCTTTTGAAGTTCTTGCTGTTGATCCTTTGATATAGTCCATGACTTCATTCTCAATAAGATTTAGATCTGTCCTTTTCTTCCATGCAAGAAAGTTTGAAACCTACTTGAAGTCATAAATATACTTACTTGAATAGATGCTTCCTTCTTCTATTGGATTCTGCCTTTTTTATGATATAGATAGTAGAAGAAGATCCTTCTTAGATTGACTTCCTCAAGAGTGGTGTAAAGAGGTACATCACCTTGGATCCTTGATGATGATGATGATCAAGGATGGATTGATGATGGCTCCAACAATGTTGACTTGGCTTCAATATTATTTGAAGATTAATATCACCTCCCTAATCTTGCTTTTACTCTTGAAAGGACCTTGATGTATAAGTCCTTCAAGTAATGTATTTGGTCTTCTTGAGATGGCTTGAGGATTTCACCAATTCCTTGCAAACTGCTCCTAGAATGAGGGTTTTCTTCCTTGGATGAATTTTCAATGTAGATCCTTTCTCTTAATTCTTTCTTGAAAAACTAACCTTTGACCTTCTTTCCGTAGCTTGATCCTTGTGTCTTCTTGCTAAACTTCCCTTCCTTGTCTTCAACACCTTAGCTCTGATACCATGTTGAGAAATTAGGGATTTTATTAAAATTTCTCTTTCATGATAATTACTTGTGATTTATTTTTGCTTATTTATTTTATATCTCATCTTCGTTATATTATTACATTCTTCATCAAGTCAATTATCAAATGCACAAGAGACACAAATATTTAGGGTAAAAATCCATGGCCAAAACCTCTCCCTATTGGAGAGGAAAACCCGAAAGTAATTATTGTCATAGAATTTCAGTTGATGAGTACCAATACCATGACCAAGAACCTTGAATCTAATATGCCTCCAAGACCCTTGTCACTTTCTCTTCTAGGTTCCTTGTGTGGATCTTGTTTTGCCGCACTATGTTGCACCAACACTAGGGAGACTTGGTCCCTAATCTAGTAGTCTAAATGATGTGCTTATATCCCTTCCTTCTTGGCCTCCAAGAGATTCCATTTCGGCCTCCTAACTATACCTTTGATATCCGAGATTGAGCTCTTATATTTGTTGTAGTATTCATTCTTTACAATATGTATACTTCTGAGTTATTTGAGATATAGTAATCAAGGAAGAGACCCAAATTACCTTCTTTTCCACTCCTTGCAAGGTCCTTGTATTTCGCTGTCAAGACACGCCCTCTTCACACTGCAATTTGGATATGTGACTCAGGCTTAGACCGATACTACTAGCCCAAAACATAGATCTGAGATGACCTTTCTTCCTTCCTTGGACAAACTTCTTTTGTCGTTGTATTGCATTCCTTTTTACGCACCAATTCATAAACTTGTCTTCACACTGTAATCTTAGACTTGTTTGAAATCTTCTTGATGATGTGAGGCCGTATTCCACTCTTATATAGGGATTGTATCACGATTCCTAGGCCGACATGATCTTCTTGTTAGCAGGACGACTTGTTTAAGGGATAACTTCAACATACTTTGAGCCGGCCTCTTGGAGCATAGTGACAAGGGTTTGGAGCATATATTTACTTCAATAATTTGTCTCTTTACAAGTGTAACATCACTTCATATACATGACTCTAAATTAAATTTATGACAAGATAAAAAATCCTAAATACATCAAGAAGAATCCTTTGACCTATAATAAAAAATCCTTGCTCATGAAACCCATGAGGAAAGCATTACAAAATACATTTTATTATCTTTGCATTATTCATTACATAAATTCATAATTACAAGTCATTATGAAGACCGAACCTAGCTACACTTTTCAACAGAATCAAGAGTAGGCTTAGAGGAGAGTTGGTTAGTTGAGTGTATCCTTTAGGAAGGTCACTAAGTTTAAAACCAAATGCTTGACAAGTCATGTAAAAAGTCATTCAATCTAAATTAAGTCTGATTATATATATATAATTGATATATATAGGAATAGATAGGTAATTATCAAAACTTGAATGAATTATAATAAAACATAATTTCTCTATTTTTTTTGTGCGCATAAAAGCATGAAATCATGCAACTCAATTGATTGATAAAGATTAGCCTACAATGTAAAATGAGTACTTCCCTAAGTTCTAAATGAAATACTTAATTTGGAATTAGAGGGCACACATCATATGTAATCATCATAACTAGTTGTAAAGAAAAATCATTTAACTAATTATGGTAAATATATTACATTCTTATGTTTAAGATAAATGAAATTATGAATAAAATAATACTTATTATGATGTAACATTTTTTTAACTACAAAAGGTATTATTTACTCTACTCTATTGCTATCTTATTTTTGATTAATATCAAAGTATACCTCTCAATGGAAATTTGATTAATATCAATACCTCTCAATGGAAACAAGAAATCGTAATCTCAAATTTCCACACAATCACATATCCAAATGCACAATCTTCAAACTTTTATGGTTCAAATTACATTGCTAGCTCCTGAGATGACAACAATTTAAGATGCCTTATTCAATGTATTTAGAAAGGAATAAGAATAAAGTTTCACCATAAATAAAATTTTGACTATAGTGGAATTATAATTTTTTATTATTTTGAATGGAAATTTTTGTTGGAAAAAGTTTTGGTTTTCCCTTATCAAAATATTTAAAAGAAACTAAAATAGCATGAAGACAAATAATAAAGTTTCTTTGTTAGGGCTAAACTCACCCAATAGTGGGAAAAGACATTGCCCTACTCTTAGTTGTTCTTAGTTTTATTACTTTCTTCTTTAATCCATATTGGTACTAGTTTTTTATGCTACCCTTGAAGTGTTGATGTGAGGGGAGTCGTTAATTAGAGCGTTATCATAGTTATAGTGTGTTTCTTATTTATTCTACATATATTTTAATGAATACAACAAAAAATACAGTATGATGATGCTGGATATTTGAGTCGAATGTTAGGATATTTTTCCACATAAAAAATAATTAAGTATAATTTGGTCTAACATAGAGTTAGGTAAAGTGTGTTTCTTTACTATGTACATTTGTAACTTATAATTCGATGGTCACGATATGTAGTGATTCGACGGTTCATTCTCTCATCGATATTACTGACACTTGATCTGTGACTTAACACCTGATTGGTCCATGATCTCTATTTAAAGAGCATGGAGGGACATTTTCTTGGTGACCATTTATGAGAAAAGCTTATGTAATTTTTTTTCTTTATATTAATAAATCACCTAAAGTGGCTGCGTTGGCTCAGGCCATGAATTGTTTCCCTCTTTGAGGGTTTTAACCACGTCAAATACTGGTGTACTGATCTGTGATCTGCTTGTGAACGACGACCTTTGGTGTTTGATCTAAGGAACTTACCCTATAAATTCCTACATGGTATCAGAGCCATTTTGAGGGCCGCATCCGTTGTTGATCCAAATCCGAAGTCGGTTTGACTACATGCAACTGTCATTTTCTAGATCTACTATTTATGACCACTTTCGGGCTGGGAGAACTGCTCTGTTGTGTCTAGAGCGTTTGATATAGTGAGGAACCTCTTTCATTTCATGCGAAAAGGTTTCTGGTTTCCCAATTTATGTCATTTTAGATATGGAGGTATAGTGTCTTTTTTGTAGTTATATTTATTAATCCTTTTGTTTATTTTTGGTTTATAGTCTTTTTGTGCTGGATCTATACCCCTTCTGCCTTATGCTCTTTGCTCTAACGTTGTGTATGCAATCTGGAAAATCGAGAGAAACGAGGGAAGAACGAGTTTAAATCATGCAGCTATGCTCTTTCGGACCTTGGAGCTTGCGATTTCGGGATATTAGAAATATCAAGAAAAATATATAGTTGTCGGACGGACTAGCAGAAATCTAATGTTCTATCATAAGACTTGTATTTTTTGTTGTTGTTGTGTGCATGGTTGTGTTTTTTTTTAGGAAAAAGCACACACATTAAAGAGCAAAACAAAAAACAATCCTTCCTCTTTTCAAACAATTACAGAATCATTTTACTAGTTCACTTGGTGTAAAGTTACTTAATGAGAATAGAGGTCTTGGGTTCAAGTCTCTTTGTCAAACTTTTAAAACAAAAAAAACTTTTTGTCAAGTTACTTTTTCTTAAAAATATTTTTGGCAAGTTGTTTTTTTTAAAAGGGGTTTTATTTAAAAATCACATGTAAAAGTGACTCTCACTTATTTATAAAAGTGGGTCACATAAAATAGTATTTTTTTTAAAAGTGAGCTTATTATATTAAGTTTGGAAAAGTGGGGGAGGAGGGGGGATTTATTTTTTTTAAGTACAACTTCATCATCAACTTTCAACCTATCATGTAACTACTTGACATCTACTCCAACTTTTCTTCAAAAAGGCATAACTTCTTCATCTAGAAGTTGTTTTCAGAACCTTTTTTTATTAACCGGCCTAATTTTTCGAGAGCTTTCCATTAGAGTAGTTAGTTTCAAAATTTTCAGCTTCGGTTTTTAAAAATGGAAAGTGCATGTCTGGTTATTCTTAACATCACCAATTATTTCCAATGGCTATCTTACATGGTAGACTTACTTAGAAGTAAAGGGCTTTATAGAATAACCACAGGACAAGAATCTAAACCTACCGATGGAGATAAAAAATGCTAAATGGGAAAATAAACAAGATTAAGCACGAGGGAGGGAGGCAGGGGGGAGGAACGGAGGGGGGATTTTTTTTTTTTTAAGTACAATTTCATCATCAACTTTCAACCTATCATGTAACTACTCAACATCTACTCCAAATTTTCTTCAAAAAGACATTTCTTCATCCAGAAGTTGTTTTTAGGACCATCTTTTTTTAACCGGCCTAATTTTTCGAGAGCTTTCCATTAGAGCAGTTAGTTTCAAACTTTTCAGTTTCGGTTTTTAAAAATGGAAAGTGCATGCCCGATTATTCTTAACATCACCAATTATTTCCAATGGCTATCCTACATGGTAGACTTACTTAGAATTAAAGAGCTTTATAGAATAGCCACAAGACAAGAATCTAAACCTACCGATGGAGATAAAAAATGCTAAATGGGAAAATATACAAGATTAAGCATGAGGGAGGGGTGGATGGAGGGAGGAGGATTTTTTTTTAAGTACAACTTCATCATCAACTTTCAACCTATCATGTAACTACTCAACATCTACTCCAAATTTTCTTCAAAAAGACATTTCTTCATCCAGAAGTTGTTTTTAGGACCATCTTTTTTTAACCGGCCTAATTTTTCGAGAGCTTTCCATTAGAGCAGTTAGTTTCAAACTTTTCAGTTTCGGTTTTTAAAAATGGAAAGTGCATGCCCGATTATTCTTAACATCACCAATTATTTCCAATGGCTATCCTACATGGTAGACTTACTTAGAATTAAAGAGCTTTATAGAATAGCCACAAGACAAGAATCTAAACCTACCGATGGAGATAAAAAATGCTAAATGGGAAAATATACAAGATCAAACACAAAGGTTAATAGGAATGTCCATTGCTCAAGATCTTAGATTTCATGTCCAAGAAATTGACTCCTGTCATGAAGCTATGAAAAAGCTAAATACTGTTTTTGGCATTAAAAATGAAATCAGAGCCCACCAGATTGAAAATGAGTTGCTTACTTTGGACCCTAATAATTTCTCCTCTATTGAGGATTTTTTGTCCAAATTCAAGACCCTTAGACTTATTTTAGAAGGTTTTAAAGTCAAAAAGGAAGATGGTAGTCTTATCTATTCCATTCTTGCCAAGCTAAGCCCTGCATGCTCTGTATTTGTTTCCACCTTCCATTCCACTAGAGAAGCCCTCATTTCTCAAGGGACAACCTAGAAGTCCCCCTCTTTTGATGAATTTTGTGATTCTTTGATAAGAGAATAAGAAAAAATCTTACACCTTGGTCTTATTAATACTGGAAACTCTTTTAAGAAAGTTTTAGCAGTCCAACAAAAACCATATGCAAAGAATCCTAAGAAGCAGCATCCTAAAAAGAATGGTCTGAAACCAAACAAGGGTCTTAAGCAATTTCAACCGCAAACTGAAAAAGAAACTCAACAAACTGATAAGGCAACTAAAAACAAAGGGAAGAAGATAGATATACTTTGCAACTTTTGTAATTGTGATGGCCATGTAGATTAAAAATGTTTTAAGAAGATGGAAGCCTTGGAAGTAGCAATGAATAAGCACAACATCCATTTTGAGAAATCTTCAACTTCATCTTCGGAAATGGAACTTTTTGCATGTGGTTATCAAGCATCAAGATCTGGTTATGCATTTAATGTATCTTCTTCTTCTCATTCTCATGAGTGGCTCATTGATTCTGGAGTCTCTTACCATATGGTCGAAAATAAAGTCATGTTTTCTTATTTAAATGATTGTAAAACCAAAAGTATTTATGTTGGTGATGATATATCTCTTAGTGTTGTTGGGTTTGGAACAATTCATCTAGATAAAAGTCAGTTTAATGATGTATTATGTGTTCCTACCTTATCCTACAACCTTCTATCTGTTTATCAGATAACTCATTCAGGTGAAGGGAAAACCTTAGAATTATCACCTCATGATGTTGTGATTAAGGACCTAAGATATCCTAGACATATTTTAGCTACTGGCATTGCTGATGATTCCACAAGGTTGTATAAGTTTGACAACTTTGGGTCATCATTTCTTCCCTCCGTTTTTGTTGCTCATAATGATGAAGTGAGCAAAGTATGGCATGAGCGATTTTGTCACTTAAACTATCGCTCTCTTCAAACTCTATGTAAATAAAATATAGTGATAGGTATTCCTATGGTATATTGTCGAGATGGTATTTGTTCCAGTTGTGTGCTCGGAAAACATCATCAGGAAAATTTTGACAAACGTGCCTCTTGGCACGCTTCAACCCCTTTGCAGCTTGTGCACAGTGATTTATGTGGTCCACTTCCAATTGTTTCTTTCTCTGGCCACAAGTACTTCTTAACTTTCATTGATGATTTTTTCAGACGCACTTGGGTATACTTCTTAAAACTCAAGAGTGAAGTTTTTAACTTTTTCTTGGCCTTTAAGCCCTTTGTTGAGAAACATTCTAGACATAAAATTCTTAAGTTTATATCTGACAATGGAGGAGAATATGTTAACAACAAATTGATCAACTTTTGGATTGAGCATGGAATTCAATTGCAACATACTGTTCTGTTTATTCCACAAAAAAATGGTGTACTTGAAAGGAAGAATCACACTCTAAAAGAAATGGCTAATTGTATGCTTCAATATAAAGGACTTAGTCTCAAATTTTGGGTAGAAGCAATTAACTATGCAAATTACATAGTAAATTACACTCCTACTAAGGTTTTAAGGAATATAACTCCAAAATAATCTTGGAGCTCAATCAAACCAGATGTAAGTCACTTTCGTGTTTTTGGAAGTGAAGCTTGGGCCCATATTCCAGATGAGAAACATAAATCTTTATAACCTAAGAGTGAAAAATTCATTTTTGTTGGATATTCTGAAGATGTTAAAGGATATAGACTTCTTCAACCCAAATCCAAAAATGTAATCATTAGAAGAGATGTAAAATTTGATGAAATATATTAGCCTGTGAGCCTGTTGTTGGTGGGCTACCTTTGATGCAATGAGCTATGATTAGAGCATATGTGCCCACCTTTCTCTATGTTTTCTAATTAGAGCATTCCTTTTGGTTCGAGATGATGACAATGAGGATGACAATCCTCCTCAATATCTTTCTTCAACTCCACAACTTCCAAAATGGAGTCCGCTCTACTCGAAACACGGCAGGTTCTCTTGCGGGTGACCTATGGAGATAAATGTCGTACACGTTCTTAGTTCGACAGAGCCTCTTCCTTATTTGCTCAAGTTCCAGAAAATATTTATCCAGATACCTTTGAAGAAGCTTAAGGTCATCCAGATTGGGATGCAACTATGAATGAAGAATATCGTTCCTTATTGGAAAACGATACTTGGGATCTTGTTCCTCTTCCAAAGGGAAGAAAACTTGTCAAATGCAAATGGGTTTACAGAAAAAAGTTTGGACCAAATGGAAAAGTGGATAAACATAAAGTTCGTCTTATTGCTAAATGATTTTCACAAGTTGAAGGCATTGACTATACTGAAACCTTCTCCCTTGTAGCCAAAATGAATTCTATCCGCCTTGTTCTTTCCCTTGCTGCCTCCTTTAAATGGGAATTCCATCAGATGGATGTTTAATCCACCTTCTTACATGGGGGATTTGCATGAAGAAATCTACATGGAACAACCCCCTGGCTTTATCCAAAATTACTCTAGCCTTGTTTGTCACCTTAGGAAGTCTCTCTATGGTCTCAAACAAGCCCCTCGGGCTTGGTATGCCAAAATGGATAGCTTTCTCTTAGATAATGGCTTTTGTAGATTTCATTCCGATAACACTGTCTACACCAAGAAAGTGGGTAAGTCCTTAATCATCCTTGTTCTTTATGTTGAGGATCTTATCCTTACAATTAGTGATCCCAACCATATAAACCATGTGAATTCTAGCCTCAAAAGAAGTTTGAAATGACAGACTTAGGACACTTGCATTATTTCCTTGGTCTTCAAATCTTGCAATCCAAAGAAGGTATTACCTTTTCTTAGTCCAAGT
Source organism: Pinus albicaulis (assembly GCA_034641835.2). Classification (NCBI taxonomy): domain Eukaryota; kingdom Viridiplantae; phylum Streptophyta; class Pinopsida; order Pinales; family Pinaceae; genus Pinus; species Pinus albicaulis. The sequence goes on along the minus strand of CM076578.1, from coordinate 1,536,688,958 downwards.
ATGCCTATGATCTTCTATGCCAATTTCACATGGAAGACTGTAAGCTAGCCCCTTCTCCCTTTCAATATGGAGTAAAGCTTTCAGTCACTTGTACTTCCCCTGAATTTGATGCTACCTTATACCGTTAACTTTCTAGTAAACTTTTGTATCTAACCCATACCCATCTAGACCTTTCCTTTGTCGTTGATATTGTTGCTTTTTTGATGCACAAACATCATGAAAGTCACTGGAAAGTAGATAAAATAATACTTCGATATATTCAAGGTACAGTTCAGTTCAGGATTCATTACATTCCAGGAGCATCTCCATTGTTGATTGGTTTCATTGATTCTGATTGGGCTGGTGACCTTGATGATCGAAAGTCTACTGTAGGTTATGTATTCACTTTAGTTCAGGACCTATTACATGGTATTGTAAGAAACAAAGTTTCATCTCTCTTTCTTCGACAAAATCAGAGTATCGTGGTGCATATGAAGCGAGAAAGGAAGCCATGTGGCTTCGTCAAATCATGTCTAAATTTGGTCTTCATCAGCAACATCCAACTACACTTTGTTGTGATAATCAGAGTGCCATTCAGCTATGCAAAGATCCATTTCAGCATCAATTCATGAAACACATTGAGCTACACATACAATTCATCATAAATCTCATTCAATGATCGTGTTCTTGAAGTGCAGTATTGTTCAACCAATGATAAAGTTGATGATATATTTACAAAGGCTCTCACGGAAGTGAATATTACCAAACCTCGATCTATGCTTGGAGTTTATGAAAGTTATCATTAAGGGGGGATGTTAGGATATTCCGACACATAGGAAATAGTTATGTATAACTTGGTCTAGTGTAGATTTAGGTAAAGTGTGTTTCTTTACTATGTACACTTATAGCTTATAATCCGATGGTCACGATATGCAATGATCTGACACTTGATCTGTGGATTAACACCCGATTGGTCCATGATCTCTATTTAAAGAGCGTGGAGGGTCATTTTTCCGGTGACGTTTATGAGAGAAGATTATGTAAATTTTATTTCTTTATATTAATAAATTTCCTAAAGTGGTCGCGTTGGCTCAGGCTGTGGAATATTTCCCTCTTTGAGGGTTTTAACCACATCAAATACTGGCGTATTGATCTGCGATCTGTTTCTGAGCGGTGACCTTTGGTGTTTTATCTAAGGAACTTACCCTGTAAATTCCTACACCAAAAAGGATCTAACAAGGTTAGTTAATAGGTTCTTTAGATAGATTATGTGGAAAATTTTAGTGTAGCATTAGAAATAGATTTCTATGATAGACCTAATGAACTCTTTACTAAATTGAGAGGGGGGGGTGAATTGGTTTATTCCATTCAAGGACATTAAAATTATTTTCATTAAACTCATTAACAAGTCATATCATAAGCAGCTTAATAAAGAATGATCAACAGAATAAATATGTGAATAGCAAGTAATAAGTTGATTAACACATCACATCAACACACATAATCATGCACATGGACACCAGATAGAAGTGGAAACCCATAAGGGAGAAAACCACATCTTATTATTGTTGTGATGCGAAGGAAAGCTCCTACTTTCCCTCTCACACTTGTTGTTTTTACGCAGCTCTACCTCCAATTTCTGCAAACACAACTTGCGAAAGGCTCCAACTCCCACCTGTTTTCAGCAGGCTAGAACCCACAGGAATCTCCTACCTCAACCAGCTCCAACTAGACATTTATCAAGCTACAACTTGAAATGGAAGCACCAACTCCCATGTATTTTTTGTAGGCTACAACCCACAGGAGACTCCTACCTCACCCAGCTCCAACTGGAAATTTATCAAGCTACAACTTGAAACGGAAGCACCAACTCCCATGTATTTTCTATAGGCTACAACCCACAGGAGGCTTCTACCTCACCCAGCTCCAACTGGGAATTTATCAAGCTACCACTTGAAAGGAGACTACAATCCCCTCACTCGACATGAAAGTAAAATGTTGATTTACCTATATATCAACTCTGTTTTCCTCCACCTTCACTTATGCCCTCTCTGCCTTCAAATCTGCTTCATATCAGCTCCACATATGCATAGCATCTCTATCATCTCTCTCACATTCTCCAGCTCTCTCCCATTCTACAACTCTCTCACATTCTTCAGCTCTCTTCCATTCTACTGCTCTCTCACACCTCACTATGCACACTGATATTACATGTTTTATACAAATAACTACATGAATATTTTCATTCTACAGGGAATTTGAAGTTAACAGGCCTTACTATATGCCTTCCACCCATTCAATTCCTTACACTTCAATTCAGGTTATTACATCAGAAATAATCATTACAACACTCATTGGAGTTTTTCCTATGCCTATGAGGACTTGCCTTTGCATCACATACAATAAAAAATAATTAATTCATTTATATTTACAGTTACAACAAATATATTTCACTCAGCCCTTTCAGCTCTTGGCTCGTTGTGCATTTGTCCTTTCTGATGTTTTCCCTGCCTTTTGTGTTTATGTTGTTATATTATAACAGTTCTGTGCAAACGCCTTTTACCCGAATCAACTAAGTTGGCACATTTCCAACAATGCCACCATATTCTCCTTTTACTCGACTCTGCCTATCTGGCTTCCTTCTCTTGCCTGCAACGTTCAACCTTCTCCTTGTCTCAACACATGACTCTTCCCCGGAGGTTTTGCTGAGCCCAACTCGACCCATGGTGCCTATCTCCTCATTACCACGATGTTCAGCTTTCTTTGCCTTTTGCTCTGTGTCGGGTCACTTACCCGAGTCTACTGCCCACGTTTAGACTTTTGTTCTATTATCAAGGTGTCACCGATGTTTATCTCTACACGTAGTGTCAAGTTGTTTCACCTAAGTCTCTTGCCACGTTCAGATTCTCCTTTGTAAATTTTGTAAGACTGGACTTTAAAATATATTTCATTACCTTTGAAGATTGTATCACGTCTGATTTTCTATCGCATTTTGGCATTCCAACGTTCTATGATATAATCCTTCTTTTCCCTCCGATGTGATTTAACAAAGGAAAACCACATATTTTTGGACTTGAAAACCTTTAGGCTTCAACTTTGATCTGCATAGTGTCCGCTATCTTTATCGTACTTCGCACTTCAGCGAATCCTATTATCCAATGTGCCTTCATCCATCTGATCTCCCGATATGTGATATGTGAAGGGTCCCGCCAGGCTTTATCACAATTCTTTAATTGCATTTCAGCGTTTCGGCTATTTCTCTTGTTCTTCGTTTATATATTGCTCTTCCATTCTCCAATGCAATTTCTCAATGGGAAACCTTATACCTCTAGATTTGAAATCCTTTAGACCTTTTCTTTGAAAATACATCACATCTAGTATTCTTATCGCATTTCACATTTCAGCGGTGTTCTTATGCGTTATTCCTCCTGAGCTTTGTGATTTGTGATATCCGATTAGGTCCCATGCCGGACTTTAAATCATTTAGTCTTTAGTTTTGAAGTGTATCGCATCTTGTCTCTTTATCGCACTTCAAATTTCTACGTTTAAACTCGGTTCATGAGTTCTATCCTTTCTGAGCTTTACGATTTATGATATGCGATTTGGGATAAAGGGTTCGGGTCCCACCGGGGGTGCCACGTCACCTGCCACCTCATGTACCACATCACCTGCCACGTCATCAAGATTTATTTGCGATTTTTGGGGTCAAGTCAGGTCCACATCATCTACCACGTCAACTGCCACGTCACTTGCCACGTCACTTGCCATGTCATCATGCCACGACATCATATCGCACTTCTCATTTGCTGTGACTTTTGTGTTTTTGTGATATTCTTCCAACTCCGATTGTGATATGTGATTCACCAACACTGTTCTTAACGTCTATTTGCACGACTCGACCTGATCGTTCACTCCTTCACACCTTTTCTTCTTTGGTTACGCACGTTCATTTCTTCTTTTCTCCACGTAGAACACCTGACTCATTCACGATCTTGTGAATGCAGAAACATTGTTCTGCACGCATTTTACAACCAGCCCGACTTGCCCTGCTCGTTCATTTATTTTCTTTGCTGCACGCATTCTGTACGCGTACACCCGACTTGACCTTTGCTGCACACTTTTCCTTTGCTTACTGTTCTAAACATGAACAGCCCGACTTGACCCTGCACTGCACAATTTTCTTCTTTGATGCATGACGTTTTCTTTTGCCTCTTTTGATGCTTCTTTGCCTAAAGTAATAATTCTAAAGCTGCTCCATGCCTCTTTGTTCCTCCTCTCTGCTCCTTTTCCTTATAAAATGATTCTAATGTTTCTCCTTGCCTCTTTGTTACTCCTCTGCCTTATATTATACTTCTAATGCTGCTCCTTTGCCTCTTTGCTGCACATTGCTTCTCCTTGCCTCCTTTTTGCATAATGCTGCTCCTTTGCCTCTTTTTTTCTCCTCCACTGTACTTTTTCCTTCTTTTCCTTATTTCCACTTTATACTCCAGCTGATCCTGATCTTCTCCTTTGTCCTCAATGATAATTCTGGTGTTGCTCCTTTCTGCTCCTTTGCCATCAATGACAATATTTCCAATAGTCTCCCCCTTTGGCATCCATGGCAACACTTCCAACACTTCCTCTCCCTTTCATTCTAAGAAGTGTCTATGTTCCTTTACTTTCTTTTCCTCCCCCTTTGACATCAATGGCAAAGGGTTACACATTTTTCCAGTGTAGTTTCCATCATTGCATTCCTTCTCTCTGAGTTGTGTATATGCCTTCTTCATTTTTTCCTTTTGTTATTGATTGTATGCCACTGCATATGCCTTGTTAGGAGAATACTTTGGAAACCATTGAAATTTCAGGTATGTACACAACAAACTGATATCATCCAGTATCACAGAATCATTTCACTCACATAATGATGAAAGCGATGATAACAACGCTCCATATAACAAACTATACTAGACTGTATATTCAGAAGTACACCATTGGAATAATACAACCATAAACCATGTGATATAGACAGTCTGATCCAAATATACTTCAGTCTCTGTTAATATTGCAAGAGCACACATGATAGGACAATATCAATTGCAAGTTTGTTTCTACCAACAAGAATATTCATACCAATCATGGTCTTCATTTTCAATGCATATCTGTTAAGGAATATTTTTGATGGAATATGTATTTGACTACACTACACATCAGCAATATACTTAAATTCAACTCTGATGATGTCAATCTGTCTTTTGCAGTTGCGGTTCACCTTTACTGCTTGTTGGTGGTGATATGAGCTAGACTGCTGACAAGGATATTAAATTAACATCCAAAAGGCCCTTGATGCTGATGTGAATAATGAATCTCAAAAATCCTTACAACTTGTAAGACTAGACAATCTTTCAATCAAAGAGACCCAATGAATTTAATATTGAATAGTGACATATTCATCTCAAACCCTTAATGCTAGATATATTTAATGCATTGTATTGTAGTCTCACTACTGCAAGAAGATCAAGTGATGAAACCTTCATTCCTTATTCTTACTGATGTGGGTGAGAATGGCATAATTTCCAGGCTAAGGGAGAGATTCAAAGCTCTAATTACAGCCAAGAATATCCAATCAAGGTAACTATGTTGAGGAGAAGGTGTGTCACAGTATTTTATACTATGACTTCATTACATATTCAAGGATATATTTTCACAGAACTTGGCTCATAGAACATCTACTCATAATCTCATTATAAAGCCTTCTCAATTCAACTGCATACCTCTATTGCATAAATTTTAGGTGTAACACATGCTTAAGGAAGAATAATGGTTAGATATTCAAATATCTAATATCTGAGGTATACAATTATGCAAATTGTATCTATGCATCCACAGCCACAAGATAATATGAACCATGCATTATTTCACTCCATATCCCACAGACAACCACATTTGAGACAATCTTCATAATCTATACTATTTGTATTGTGTTCTCCTATGTTCTCACCAACAATCAACAATATACAAACTCTAATTCTAGCATCAATAACCTTATTCATTATGTAATTCTGTTATTAAATGAATGTCACTGCATATGCCTTTATAGGGTTGCTCCAGAATAACTATTTCTCCATATACACTTCAAATGTTCTAACATAATGAGATTTGTGAAGCCATATTCAATTTTTTTAATTGGAATCTCAAAAGATAGACCGCACACAGCTTTATCGATGACCTTAAGAAAGAAGCCTTGAAATTCTATCAACACTGATTTGAAGAGGAGTGCAATTATATCCAAGAATAAGTATTGCTTCAATGCTCAATATAACACATTAATGAAAACAATATAATGATCCTTTGGCATATTAAACCTTTCTATTATTTGATAATACAGCTCGACGTTCTCCCACTTTTGCAACCAGAAGATACCTTCCAATAATTAGAGAAACCATATTTGTTGTACCCGAAGATTTGGTTCAACAACAATATCATTACTCCAGTGCACAAACCAATTGTTAGTGTTGTAATGGCCTCATTCAACTATTTTTTATCCTCTCAATATATGCCCAAATTCAATGCAGGCTCATCATACCATAACATTGCTTCAATAATAACTCTTAGTATTCTGCTGATAGGAGGACTACTGCAAATCTCAATCGATGAATATTTGTACAGAGATAATGATAATGAACATTTTTCTTATTCATCCTTCTTAATTTTGTTTCATTATTAACACTTGCAGTGTGATGCATAGTGTGATCATCCTCTGTGGATCTTTCCAGTTCTATAGCTCGAAACATAATTTTTTTTTTTAATTTTTTTTTTAACCATTCATCACTTAGTGTATTGTTGTCTTCTGAGCCTACATGTTCATGGCTGATGTTCCCTCCATCACCATGGCTTCTTGCTTTCTTATCTTCTTTCATCAACCTGTTGACTATTGAATGCTCAAGGTGCCTTTGTTCCTCTATAGTTCTTTGCCAAAGGAATTGTTCTTTCCCATCCCGAACTGTTAGCTATTAATATTCCAAGGAGTTATTCTTTGACAACTTTGATGGGTTACTCTCCCCCTGAGATGTTTCTTCTTGTCTAGCATTGGCTGAATGACTGCATTTCTTCCTGGAGAAGCTCCCCCTAACTCTATGATGGGTTCATTATGTTATTGAAGCAGTCGGTTCCCCCTTTTTCTTCTTCTTCCATACTTTATTGGGATTCTTCATAATGTTTGCATCTCCTTTTGATTCATAGTTTGGTCTGATTTGATTTGGTTCCATCATTTGTCTAGAGTCCTTTAATGTATATGGCAGCCTACAGTCATTTGCTTTGTGTCCAACCTTGTGGCATACATAACATCTTATTTTACCTAGGTACGTTTGAGCTGATGTATATAATTTTGTGCTCCTTTTTTAACATAGTTTACATTCAACATTGCATGAATAACAGTAGTATTGGAAATGATTTATGTACCTGGTGAAAGGTTTTCCTTTCCATTTGTTTGATTGAGGTAATATTCTCATTTTCTACATCATTTGCTGGTTAAACTTGATTTTCTTTGTCTTACATTGAGATGCTACATGTCCAAAGTCATTGCATGAATAACAGTAGCCATGGAAATTATTTTTGTACCTAGTGAAAGATTGTCTTTTTCATATGCTTGCTTGAGGGGGTCTCTCATTTGCTGCATCTTTTGCTAGTTAAAGTTGATATGCCTTGTCTTACAATGTGTTGCAATAGGTCCTGGTTTATGACAAGAGAAAAATGTGATATTTTTCATAGGAGGAAATATCCTCCTTTGATATCTTCCAAACTTGTTCAATTCATCTTTAGGAAAAATTGATATTTTTGCAACTGCTTGTATCTTCCTCTCATTCTTTGTCTCTTGATGTTGTTGCTTGTTTATTTTTGTTTCTTTACACATCAAGTTCTTGTTGGATTCTGCTTTTGTGGATCCTTTTTGAGCTTCTTCATCGTCCCTTTCAATGTCTGCCTTCTCTGAGTTCTCCATGGAGGAAATCTCATCTTCGAGTTGCTTACACAACCTGCTCCTTTCTTCTATCAGAATTCTAGCTGAAATAATCTCAGATTGATGAGAGTTATCATTTTCCTTTATTACAGCTTTCACAAAATTGATATCCTTGTTTCCCTCTACCTTGGACTTACTAGTTTCTCCTTCATAGCCTATCCCAGCCTTTATAAGAGGATATCTTTGAGCATTTAGTATCTTTTCCAACTGTCCAGAGCTTTTCATTTGAGGAATATTCATAGTTAATTCAATTTGGACCTTCTCTGATTTCTTCCTCAGGCTTACCACTTCTTCTTCTAGCTTTTCACACTCCTGATTTTTCTCCTTTATTTCCCTTTTTAGAATATCCTCTATTTCCCTTTATTCTTATATTTCAACTTTCAATTTAATAAGGTCTTATCAATCTGGTTCTATCTTTTCATATTTCAAAAGGATCTCTTAAGTTTAATCCTTTCAATTTCATTTAAGGCACTTACCAACTCCCCCTCAAGGTCTACCTTACCTTCTTCTTCAGATTCTAGAGAATCATCTTCAAGATCATCCATACCCATTAATGTGAATTATGAGATTCCATCTTCATTTGGGGATTCATCTGAGCTTTCAAATGCACTATTATCTTGCTCAGCAAAAAATGTTTTTCTCTTAAATTTCTTCCCTTTTTGCTTATTATAGGAGTTTCTTTTCTCTTTCCCTTTAGACTGATTCTCTGTTATCTTATTGGGACATTTTGAGGCATAGTGACCCACTCTTCCATAGTTAAAGCACTTGAATCGAAGTTTAATTTTGTACTTACCTATGCCTCTTTCCAATATTCTAACAAATTTAGCTTCTTCTTCATCTAGTTGTCTTCTAGCTGAAATGATTTCAGACTCTAGTCTTTCATATTGTATATCTAGCTCCTTGAGCTGGTTATTAATCATTCTTCCTAATCTCCTTGATTCTTCAAGTTGTGCCCTCAGGCCAACAATTTCTTCCTTATCCTCATATCCTCTCTCATCACATATTTGCACCAGTGTCTCAAGGTCTTTGTTTTAATTCTTCAATCTTTCTATTTCTGTCCAGGCTATGTCAATTTTGGCTTGTTCTTCAACTGTAATTTATTCATGGCAATCACATCCATTCACCCTAGCAGGTATTTTATTTGATTAACCTTTTTCATTTTGAAAGGAATTTTTCTTCTTCTTCTTATTTTTCTTCTCCTTCTTGATAATGCAACCACTAGTGTCTCCTTCATGCATGAGATGCAATCTATTCCAGATTTCTTTTGCAGAAGTTAATTCCATTATTGAATCAAGATCCTTGTTATGAAGACTATTATGTATCACACATTTTTCCTTGGCATTCCACTGTTGTTCTTGCAAAGAGGGAGAGTATTTGCAGTAACCATCACATACAAGCTTCCATACCTCAGGTTCATAAGCCATTAAATATGTTTTAACCTTATCTCTCCATTCATGAAATTTTGTTGTACTCAACATCGGTATATTTTGATAGTCCATGACTCAACGAGATGTCCTTCAAGCTATTAGGCTTACACCAAATGAACCCGATCTGATACCAATTGATGAATTCTTTACTAAACTAAGAGGGGGGGGGGGTGGTGAATAAGTTTAGTCCATTCATGGACATTAAAATTATTCTCATTAAACTCATTAACAAGTCATTTCATAAACCTCTTAATAAATAATGATCTACAGACTAAATATGTGAACAATAAGTAATAAGCATATTAACACATCACATCAACACATATAATCATGCAGATGAACACCAGATATAAGTGGAAACCCATAAGGGAGAAAACCACATCTTATTATTGTTCTGATGCAAAGGCAAGCTCCTACTCCCTCTCACAACTTTTTTTCTGCAGGCTCCTACATCAATTTCTGCAATCTACAACTTGCAAGGAAGCTCCAACTCCCATATATTTTTAGTAGGTTACAACCCACAGGAGGTTCCTAACTCAACCAACTCCAACTGGACATTTATCAAGCTACAACTTGAAACGGAAGCACAAACTCCCATGTATTTTCTATAGGCTACAACCCACGGGAGGGAGGCTCCTACCTCACCTAGCTCCAACTGGAAATTTATCAAGATACAACTTGAAACGGAAGCCCCAACTCCATATATTTTGTGCAGGCTACAACCCACAGGAGGATCCTACCTCACCTAGATCCAACTAGAAATTTATCAAGCTATAACTTGAAAGGAGACTACAATCCCCTCACTCAACATGAAAGTAAAATGTTGATTTACCTGGATATCAGCTCTGTTTTCCACCACCTTCACTTTTTCCCTCTCTGCCTTAAAATCCTCTTCATATCATCTCCAAATGCGCATAGCATCTCTATCAGCTCTCTCACATTATCCAACTCTCTCTAATTCTACAACTCTCTTACATTATTCAACTCTCTTCCATTCTACATCTCTCTCTCTAACCTCACTATGCACACTAATATTACATCTCTTATACAGATAAATCCTTACTATTTGCATTCTATAGGGAATATTAAGTGAACAGGCCTGACCCTATGCCTTCCACCCATTCGATTCCTTACACTTCAGTTCAAGTTATTACATCAGAAATAATCATTACAACACTCATTGGAGTTTTTCCTATGCCTATGGGGACTTGCCTTTGCATCACATACAATAAAATATAATTAATTCATTTATCTTTACAGTTACAACAAATATATTTCACTCAACCCTTTCAGCTCTTGGTTTGGTGTGCATTTTTCCTTTATGTTGTTGTCACTATTTTTTCTTTTTATGATGTTATATTATAACAGTTTTTCTTAAATGCCTTTTTCCCGACTCAACCCAATTGGAACATTTCCAACAGTGCCACTGTATGCTCCTTTTTCCCGAATCTGCTTATCTTCCTTCCTTCTCTTGCTTGCAGCGTTCAGCCTTCTCCTTGTCTCAACATCCGACTCTGCCCCAGAGGTTTTTCTGAGCCCTACTCGACCGATGGTGCCTATATCCTCATTACCATGACGTTCAGATTTCTCTGCCCTTTTCTTTGTGTCAGGTCACTTACCCGATTCTACTGCCCATGTTCAGAATTTTGTTCTATTATCAAGGCGTAACCATTGTTTATATTTGCACGTAGTGTTGGGTTGTTTCACCCGAGTCTCCTGTCGCATTCAAACTCTCCTTTGTAACTATCGTAACACTAGACTTTAAAATATATTCCATTACTTTTAAATATTGTATCACGTCCACTTTTCTATTGCATTTCGACATTCCAACGTTCTATGTTATAATCCTCCTTTTCCCTCCGATGTGATTTAACAAGGGAAAACCACATATTTCCGGACTTGAAAACTTTTAGGCTTCAACTTCAATTTGCATCGCGTCCTCCATATTTATCACACTTTAAACTTCAAAGAATCCTATTATCCAATGTGCCTTCATCCATATGATCTCCCGATATGCGATACGTGAAGGGTCCTGCCAGGATTTATCACAATTCTTTAACCGCATTTTTGTGTTTCGACTATTTCTCTTGTTCTTCGTTTATATATTTCTCTTCCATTCTCCAATGCGATTTCTCAAAGGGAAGCCTTATACCTTCGGATTTGAAATCCTTTAGACCTTTGCTTTGAAACTACATCGCATTCGGTATTATTATCACATTTCACATTTCAATGTTGTTCTTGTGCACTATTCCTCCTAAGCTTTGCGATTTGTGATATCCGATTGGTTCCCACGCTGGACTTTAAATCCTTTAGTCTTTGGTTTTGAAGCATATCTCTTATGGGCTCTTTATCGCACTTTGCATTTCAGCGTTTCAACATGGTTCATGAGTGCTATCCCTTCTGAGCTTTGCGACCCGTGATATGCGATTTGGGATAAAGGTTTCGACTCCCATCGGGGGTGCTACGTCATTGCCACGTCATCCGCCATGTCATCAAGATTTATTTTTGATTTGTGGGGTTAGGTCCACGTCAGCTGCAACATCATCATGCCATGACATCATATCGCACTTCGCATTTTCTGTGACTTCTGTGTTTGTTCAATATTCCTACAGCTCCAATTGTGATATGCAATCCACCAACACTGTTTTGAACATATATTTTCACGACTCAATCCGCTCGTTCACTCCTCCATGCCTTTTCTTCTTTGGTTGTGCCCATTCATTTCTTCTTTGCTATGCATAGAACACCTGACTCGTTCACGATCTTCTGAATGTAGAACCATTGTTCTGCATATATTTTACAACCAACCTGACATGGCCCACTTATTCATTGATTTTATTTGTTTCAAGCATTCTTTACACATACACCCGACTTGAACTTTGTTGCACACTTCTCCTTTACTTACTATTCTGAATGTAAATAGCCCAACTTGACCCTACACTGCATAGTTTTCTTCTTTGATGCATGATGTTGTCTTTTGCCTCTTTTTTTTCTCCTTTGCCGTAAGTAATAATTATAAAGCTTCTTAATGCCTCTTTGTTGCTCCTCTTTGCTCCTTTGCCTTAGAAAATGATTCTAATGTTGCTCCTTGCCTCTTTTGTTCCTGTTAATTTCTGAAGATGTTCTATGCTAGATGCAAATTTACTTTAAAATTCTAGGGCTCAATCACATGAAAGTAAGATGCAAATAGAACATACTAATAGATCGATGGAAGACAAGCCAAAAACAAAGATGAAGAATGGTGGCGTTACGGAGATCAGCAAGATGCTTCAACCAAAAAAGTCTCCATAAGGTCAGCCACCCAAATGTGTCACACAACCCCAAGACGGATCATCAAAACGATGTATCAAAAATGTTGCACCAAGAAGCCCTAATGCTGCATCACGAGAAGCCCTAATCACATCACCATGAGAAGCCCTAATCGCAGCACCATTCGGGAGAGAAGAGAATGCCTCCAAAAATGTGTGTGTGAAATGAAATCCAAGTCTCTCCAATATATAGTCATCTGTGGGGGTGTGTGACACATCTCTTATGCATGTGGGATAAATCTAGCCGACCTTGCACATGTGGAATAAATTCAAAATACATGTTCTACTAATCCAATCAAGATGATCTTTAGATCGATCTTGCACCTCTCCAAAAGAGGAATTCAATAAAAATATTGGCATCGTCATATGAGCATCACAACATGGAGTTTGGACCTAGTTTCCCAAAATTAACACTCCCTCTCAACTAGGGAGAACTCCATCCACCAATGCCATCCAAACATCATGCGTCATCCCGCCGTAACTTGCTTTACTGGCTACTTTATTTTAAAAAAAAGGTGAGTCACAAAGAAATCACTCTCGGCTAACCCAAAGTCATCTCAAAGGTCTGAAACCTCTATAGGACTCAAAGGAGTCACATATACTAACCCAAAGTTAGTTTAACTGACCCGAAGTCAGTTGGAGGTCTGAAACCTCACTAGACTTGATCCCAGATCAAGTGGTTGGACACATGCCATCCTAGACATAGAGAGTGTTATTTAGTATGGAAGCCCCCTTTAATATTTTGGTTGTTAACCGTGCTTAAACATTTCAAAATTTTCTACCATGGCCTAAGAAACCCATTTTTCTGCTTACCGTTTCCCTCCTCCACCTCCAAATTGCATAATAGAAGGCCGAAAGACTCACTTTTGAAATATTTAGATCCGAGCCCCTTTGGTCCTAGCCTCCTACAGCTAGTCTTTCACATGACCCGGGCACTAAACCCTATGCCAGATCAAAAGGAGCTTATCTTTTAAATGCTATCGGGCCTGCTCAGAACCGTCTGATCAAACACAAATCGACAAACCACATCCTTCCCGCCCTGGTGGACCCTGCGCTGCGCGTCGATTCGAAAACCGGCCTATTTATTTCGCACTGCCTTTCGAAGGCAAGCAATATTCCGCAAATCGCAGCGACTCCATACATTATGCGCCACGCGTCCCAGGCCACTGTTCCAATACCGCCCCATTTCGCGTGTTAACGTTCGATCCCGGACGCGCAGCGAAATTAACGTGAACCGTCAGATCCTGAGGCCTTCATCCGACAATGACCACTCTTCGAAGCTGCATGTGTTTTAAACCAAGCTTATAACTTCCGTGGCCCACCATCGCATCACCGCCTGGCACAGTTTAAACCGTTGATCTCGTTTAAGGATCGTGTGGCTCAGATCCTTTGTCTGATCAACCATTGACCTGTTCCACCTCCACGTCACAAATTCCACGTCATCCTTTCCGTATAGTATTTTGTACACCCACGTGTCATCTGCATTCCCATCCACCATTCACATATTCCGTTCATGTGTCATATCTCAGTGTTTAAGTCACGTATCTCCGTCTCGTCCATTTATCGCCATTCCACTGTATATCTCATTTCCACCCTTCATTCCTCCACTATTTATCTGCATTTTTTACCACCCTGCATCTTCTCATCATTTCTCCCAGTCTACATCACCATTCCATGGTCACGATCGCATCCACCATCCCTGTATCTGGTTTTCTTTAACGTGTTTGTGGGTTTTGCAGGTTTATGGCGAGGGGAAAATATCATAATTTACGACATCCATTGCTAAATCCGAGGATGCGTTACAAAGCTGGGTTTTCAAGTACCATATTCATGAGGATAGATCCGGGGTAGTTGCCGAGATACGATTGTAATTTAAGGAGCAGAGGTTGAAAGCTATCAAACCCTCCAGGGTAATTCAAAACACAGATCGAGCAGATGAAGAAATTAATGGGACAACAAAGAAATAGCAATGAAAAATCAAGGAATGCAGTGTCCGGCATTGAATGATTTAAATTCCAATTCAAAATTAGAATATAGAGAGTACAATGTACAGGAGAAATATGCCCTCCAGGTTCAATTTCAGCAGGATTTCCTCTCAGAAAAGGACAGATCATTAAAATAATTTCATCCTTATGCTAGGCCCTAGAGAAGATTTTCACCCACAGCATTTACTTCATGGAGTTGGCCGCCGAGTACATGTAGAATTTAATAGCCGTAAAATAGTATGGGCGCGAATGTTTCCGCCATTTTGTTTTAATGAAACAATTAATTACTTTCACCTACTTCTTTTATGAGTTTCTCTTCTCCTTCCTCTATAAAAAGGACGAAGAAAGACATTGTAAAGGTTCCATATTTTTATCAGAAAATTGCGCAGTGAAAGGCATTTTTTGTATACATTTTGTAAGGCTTTTAAATGAAGGCTCAGAGCCCATAGGGTCTCAGTGAGGAGGAGTTCTATCTGTATTAGAAGATTCTGGTCATTGGTATCCCACAGTATGTAACTTCCTTTCATGTGTTTAATACAACATTTCATTTTATCCATATTCTTGTATCATGTACTGGAATGCGAGTGGTTCACTGATTTTAGGTAAGGATTTATCCTAGTTGATACCCATACTTGGATCAGTCAAGCGCTTTAAGTATGGCTCAGGCATGATATACTGTTTCATGTTCATTTCATCCATCTTTCTTCTATATTAGTTGTTTTGGGAGGGTGCTTTTAAAACGCCATTGTCATGTATGGATTCTTAGATTGATAAGCCCATACATGGTTCTGTTGTGTATCTGGGTATTAGACCAGAGTTAACTAATGTTTTCTTATATTTCTTTCACTGCATACACCTTCTGATACTTTATTTCTGTGGCATATTATTTGAATCGGCCCTCTTCTGATGGTCATCTCTTAAGCATCGATGCTTTTACAACGGAGTTTTGCATCTTGTTCCTACATTACTCTTATCTTTGTATGGCTTCTGAGAGAGTTTAGTCCCATTCAAATCCATTTCCTTGCTTTGCAAGAGATAGCAGGAGAGACTTTTAGATTAACACCCAAGTTATATTATGTGCTCGTTGCTATGATAAGATGTCCTAGGCACTGGTCCATGGCAACTCTAGGCTGTCTCTAGGAGCGACAATATCTGTCGACAACGGAGAGTACGTCAATCTCTGATTTATCCATCGGTCTTGCTATCAGTCTTTATCCACATTTCCTCCTCATTGGCCAATATGAGAGGTACTTCCCATGAGTCTGGGACTCCATGGGTAGGATGCATATGGGGCATAGATCAGAGAGAGGTAAACCAACTCAATATCATCACGGTGGGGCAAAATCACACCAACAAGGTTCGGCAAGCCTAGCCCTGTGGTTTCTTATAGCTCCAAGAAGCTATCCCAAAAGACCCCCTGGAGCTCCCAGAGCTCATCGTCCAACAGGACCCTCCAAATAGGGTCGTTCCATGATTCCAAGATTCTCACGAAAGATTAGGAACTTGACCTTCCCTAAGGTATTTGTGAGAATATCTATGACCTTCTCATCAGTTCCTATATGATCGAGCCTTACGGTGCCTCACTGTACCATATCCCGGATAAAATTGTACCAGATTTCAGTATGCTTGGATCAATCATGGAACACGAAATTCTCTGACAAACAAATCCCCCTCTGGTTATCACAAAGGATAACGGTGGTATCTAGCACATGCTCGAATAGCTCACTAAAGATATTTCGCAACCAAGTATCTTCACAATAGGCCATACACGCTGCAATGTATTATGCCTCAGTAGTGCTCAAAGCCACCGACTTTTTCTTCTTGCTCGAAGCAGACCCAAGTGTGAAGCAGCATTCAGATGTGCTCTTGCGATCCACCACACTGCCATCCTAATTAGTATATCCACGGAGTCTCAAACTCCCGTCAGTGTATCTGAGCCCATGGTCTATCGTGCCCCAGAGATATCTCAAGAGTTTCTTGGCACCAACCCAGTGAATGTTATGACAATCAACCATGTGTTGACTAAAAGTGTTCACTGCACAACATACGTCCGAACGGATATTCCCTAAGAACATTAGGGCCCCTACGATTTGTCGATACGCGGAAGGATTTTCTAGCATGGGTCCAACAACGATTCCACTCAACTTCTTAAATTTGAGTTCCATCGGTGTCGACACGGACTTACAGTCCACTATACCAAATCTCTCTAGCAGCTTCACAATATATTTTCCTTAAGAGAGGAAAATTTTGCCAGGTCCCTGCCAGACCTCCAAGCCTAGGAAGTAATTCATCAGTCCTAGGTATTTCAACTTGAACTCGGAAGTGAGCTCCCTCTTACACTGATGAATGAGAGGGTCAACACCCATCAGGAAGAGATCTTCCACATAGAGAACCAGAATGAGAGGCTTTTCTCTATCAACCTTGAAGTAAAGGATTGGATTAGCATTACTTCGAGTGAAATCCAGCTTCATCAAATAGTTATCTATCCTCTCGTACCAAGCCCTGGGTGCTTGATCCACCCCATAGAGGGATTTCTCCAACCTGCATACATGAGAGTCTCTATCCTAGACTTCGAACCCCAGATGTTGCTTTACATACACCTCTTCCTTTATCGAACCATGCAGGAAAAACGATCTTCACATCCATCTAATGGAGATTTCATCCTTGCATGGAAGAAAGGGCAATAATATATCACAGGTGAAAATATATCATCATAATCTATGCCTTCCTTTTGATAGAAACCTCGAGCAACAAATCTCGCCTTGTACTTTTCAGCACTCCCATCAGATCCATGTTTGATCTTTTAGAGCCATTTCGAGGTGACACCAGCTTTGTCCTCCAGTCTTAGATTCACATCCCAGACATCATAGCATCCTTCCAAAATTATGCTTTACAACTTCTTCAAATGATCCAAGCTCAGATTGTACAATTGTACTGATGGCTGCTAGATACCCTTGGTATCTATTTGACTTCTTGCTTTCCCAGAATGTCCCCCTTTGGGACCATATGTCTCTCGGCATCTCCGAGAGTATCCATGCGCCATGAGGGTCTTCTCTTCTTTCTTCCAGCAATGCCATTTTCTCAGGAGCATACATGGTTGTGGTCTCCCTCTTAATGCCATCTCCTCTTGCCAGAGAATTCATCTATAAAAGTCATGAGATAAGAAAATCCTCCCAAGGATTTCACAAGCAGCATATCAGATAAGTTAGAGTGTATCAGATGTCTTTGTGATACTTTAGGAATGAAGAAAGTCCCCTTGTATGCTTTCCTTCAGAATAACCCTGACATACACCTTCATGATTATTTTGAATACGAGCATCCAGACACCAACTTCCTTACTTTGGAAAGGGATTTGTAATCATTGGCCCGAATCATACTCACCCATTGTTAAGGATTATTTTATGGAATTATAGCCATACAAGTATCATATACATGTACTACCATACATATTTGATACATCCATACATTGTCATATCAGTAATTACAACATTGCCATAATACTATCATACACATCACTATCATCTTCGTCATTGTCCTACTGTCATACAATACTAAAGATATCAATTTTCGTGGTCATATATATTTTCATATGCCACTAAAGATACCACATATAAATTTCATATATAATCTTCCATATGTCATATAGTGAGGTCATATAGACTCTGCAATATGTCACTGTTCTAGTTAGGGCACCCACATATATTGTTACAACCCTAAACACTCCAACAGCTACCGAGAAGATTGCGGCTTCACCTCCACAAGATCCTCCTCCTTCGTTGTTTATAAATGGCACTATGTTTCTGCTTTGAAAAAATACAGGGTTGTGGTCGATTCTTCATTCAAATATTAGTGTTGCTCAATACCATTGTACACCCAACTACAAGAGTTCAGCTTCTTCAAAAACCTTGCACACTTCACTCGGGGCTTCCTTACAAAATTTTGAATCGGTCTACTTCGTCCTCCTGGGCATTCAAGAGATTGCATGCAGATATAACAGATAACTTCGCTCGTGTCAATGGTGAGTGACCACATGCCACAATTCACTTGAATTCTTCTTTGTCTTATTTGAATTATGGCCATAGACATCACTGTCATATTTATCATAGAGGCACTGTCACAATTTCCATAGAGGCACTATCACACATCATTGTCAAATCAATACCATATATATATCACTGCCATATTTTTCTCATGGACACTGCCATATATCATTGTAATAAGCACTGTTAAGAACCATTGTTACATGTCTTTGTCAACTGTCAAAATCACTGTTATGCATTGATGTTATAAGCACAATTTTCATAGCCATACATCATTGTCATTAGAACATGAGTAGCTTTGTCGTACATAATTTTTATTAATAGTATTATTTCCACTAGCAAAAAAACAAATTTGCCCAAACATTATTGTCATAAAGGAACCAATATCATGCCATGTATTTCAAGTTTCTCTGCAATTCATTATTATCAAAAGAACAAATATCACAGCTCAAGCATCACTGGATTAGGGCACATGAACACTGTTCAAATAGGCTGCAACATACCCGATAAAAATTGTACCAAATTAAGCCTAAAAGGCCATACAAATAATATCATGACTGTACAGAGTTAGGGCCATTAGGGCCACATCAAGAGAATTCAAAGACATTGCAAATGATGTCCACTCACCTTGCTATCAAATTCCCCTTTATCACAGAGAAATGTCGTAGATGATTAGGTCATAGCCTGCATGTTATCAGATCAATAGGCTACATATATTAGGTTTGATTCAAGGAGAATAGGGCTCAGCCTTGACCCAACAAAGAAAATTTCCCTTCCAAACCATTGTTGAATTTTTGTTTTCTTCTGCGTTTGTGATAGCCCTAGCTAGGGCACGCCACACTGCTCTCAACCTCCATGCAACTCAACACACAAGCCTTTATAATTTTTGGTCCACCTTAGGAGAGATCCTCCATGCATACGCTGCCCTTCAATGTTGTTGTCCACCTAGAACGCAACTCCTAAAGGTTTCCAACTGTTGGCTATGACCTACGGCTTAGCCCGGCAGTGGACTGTACCATGGGTCCCCTGCAAACAGTCTGCAATTATGCCCTAAAACAATAGTAACACATTCCTCTATGTTTCACCCTTCCTAGCCTGCAAACGCACCCAAGAAAATCCCTTCACCATGCCTCAAAAAGTCCTTTCATCTCCACATTGTCACCTACATCACTTAGAAATGCCAGGCTACCCTTATTGGCTACTCCACGCTAAAGGTTGGGGCACAAAACAACCCAAAAAATTCCCACTCTATCACTTGTTGTGGTGGTATGGCCTGAGGCCTACCACACAACCTTGTTGTAGCTTACGGCACCATCCAAGTAGAGTTTCCATCCCATACAGTAAGCCCCAACAGACCTGAAACAGAGGTCTCCTAACTCAGCCTTCCCTGCAAGGCTACTCAGCCTTCTTCCAGCAGCCCGGTCACCTTATTGGCCCTGAAAATAGTCCTTATCTCCCTCGCTGCCCTATATTGGTGATTGCTCTCAACACAAGATGGGCTTTGTCTTCTCCTTAGCTCTGATACCATGTTAATTTCTAAAGATATTATATGCTAGATGAAAATTTATTTTAAACTTCTAGGGCTCAATCACATGAAAGTAAGATGAAGATAGAACATACCAATACATCGATGGAAGACAAGCCAAAAATAGAGATGAAGAATGGTGGTGTTACGGCGATCAGCAGGATGCTTCAACCACAAAGTCTCCATAATTTCAGCCACCCAAATGTGTCACACAACCCCAAGAAGGCTCATCAAAATGTTTTATCAAAAATGCTGCACCAAGAAGCCCTAACGCTGCACCATGAGAAGCCCTAATCACAGCACCATCCGCGAGAGAAGAGAATGCCTCCAAAAAATGTGTGTGTGAATGAACTCCAAGTCTCTCCAATATATATTCATTTTTGGGGGTGTGTGACACATCTCATATGCATGTGGGATAAATCTGGCGGACCTTGTGTTTCAGGAAATAACTCCCTAAAGGTTTTTGGGTCGGAAACCTTCACAGATCGGGGGCATACCATTCAAGAAGGACTCACTTAACCTATCTTTTTATGCTGAAAAATAGATTTAATCAGTTGTGAAACTTACCCAAAAGTCCTACGTTTAATGTAGATCTCGCGAGGTGCAAACCCCTAGCAACTCCTCGTGCTTCGTAACCTCGAATTCAAGAAAGAACGAACACGAAACACTAGTTTTACAGCATATATTGTTCCTAAATGTCAGTGTATGTCATGTATAATATCATATAAACGATACTGGATGTTAAATTAATGATCTTTACACATATACAAAGAGATATAATCACGTGAATTTCAGGAACAAGATGGTTCTTCTCATTATAAATGGCATGTACAATAATAGAAAAGTGGAGAGATCACCTGAATCCTTCCACGGCCTTCGAACAGACTGTCCTCTGGATCCGTCCAGCCCTTACCTCGCTAGGATTCTTCCAAGATGTGTGCACACAAAATGTCATATAGGATGATGATCATCTCAAGGAAACAAGTTTTTCCTGAATATACCTGGGAAGTGCAAGAGGCACGGGAACATCAGACTTGAAATAGGGCTCCAACAGAGTATAATATCTATAATTTTCTCTTTCCCTTAGGACATAAACATGAGGGGCTTTTATAC